>VSMD01036332.1:0-17870 GCA_008750895.1 Mirza zaza
GGGTCTCGCTCTTGCTCAGGCTGGTCTTGAACTCCTGAGCTCAAAGGATCCGCCCACCTCGGCCTCCCAGAGAGCTAGGATTACAGGCTTGAGCCACCGCGCCCGGCCTTCATTGTTCTTTTAAAAAGACCATATTAGGCCAAGAGCGGTGGCTCAAGCCTGTAATCCTAGCTCTCTGGGAGGCCGAGGTGGGCGGATCCTTTGAGCTCAGGAGTTCGAGACCAGCCTGAGCAAGAGCGAGACCCCATCTCTACTATAAATAGAAAGAAATTAATTGGCCAACTAATATATATAGAAAAAATGAGCCGGGCATGGTGGCGCATGCCTGTAGTCCCAGCTACTGGGGAGGCTGAGGCAGCAGGATTGCTTGAGCCCAGGAGTTTGAGGTTGCTGTGAGCTAGGCTGACGCCACGGCACTCACTCTCTAGCCTGGGCAATAAAGTGAGACTCTGTCTCAAAAAAAAAAAAAAAAGACCATATTACTCTAGACTTTTAAAGTATTTGTTGGTTTTCTAGAAAAAGTGGACCACTGCCTTTCCAGCCACCACTGAGCCAGATAGTAGGGCATGGTAGGTATGTAAATTAAAACACCACAATGCTCTCATATTGAAATTTAGCTTTTTTTCATCGTTTGTTTCCCTGGTTATTGTAAGGTTTTTTTTTTTTTTTTTTTTTTGAGACAGAGTCTCACTTTGTTGCCCAGGCTAGGGTGGCGCGATGGCGTCAGCCTAGCTCACAGCAACCTCAAACTCCTGGGCTCAAGCAATCCTGCTGCCTCAGCCTCCTGAGTAGCTGGGACTACAGGCATGTGCCACCATGCCCAGCTAATTTTTTCTATATATATGTTAGTTGGCCAATTAATTTCTTTCTATTTATAGTAGAGACGGGGTCTCACTCTTGCTCAGGGTGGTTTCGAATCCCTGACCTTGAGTAATCCACCCGCCTCGGCCTCCCAAAGTGCTGGGATTACAGGCGTGAGCCACCGCGCCCTGCCTATTGTAAGTTTTTGGTTAGATTCTAGAGTTCTTATAAAAATGATTCTTACAGTTTTTACTAGCATAATTGTTGCTTTAGAGGAGGGGAAGAGTTTTGGAGTTCCCTGCTCCACCATTTTGTATGACTTCATTCTTGGTGTATTTGTTTTTTTTTTTTTTTTTTTTGAGACAGAGTTTCACTTTATTGCCCAGGCTAGAGTGAGTGCCGTGGCATCAGCCTAGCTCACAGCAACCTCAAACTCCTGGGCTCAAGCAATCCTGCTGCCTCAGCCTCCCAAGTAGCTGGGACTACAGGCATGTGCCACCATGCCCGGCTAATTTTTTCTATATATATTTTAGTTGGCCAATTAATTTCTTTCTATTTATAGTAGAGATGGGGTCTCACTCTTGCTCAGGCTGGTCTCAAACTCCTGAGCTCAAATGATCCGCCCACCTCGGCCTCCCAAAGAGCTAGGATTACAGGCTTGAGCCACCGCACCCGGCCGGTGTATTTGTTTTTAATCCCTATGCCAGTGCCACATTTTCTTTATAACCATAGCTTTTTAAGAAATCTTGGTATCTGATAGGGCATGAATGCTCACATTGTTCTTTTTTATACTGTGTTGGCTGTTCTTAACCTTGTACTGTTTCATATTACATATCAATTTTTATGTTTCTAAGTTTTTGATAAGTGTGTCCTTCTATTTTGATAAGCACTTTTAAGGCCTAATGTGAGCCAGGTATTATTTTAGACCACATTTTCTTAACCTTGGCACTGTAGACATTTTGATCCAGAAAATTATTTGTTATAGGAGATTGCCCTGTGTACACATTGTACCCTTGGCCAGTAGTTACCAGTAGCACATCTCAGAGTTGTGACAACCAAAATGATATTTTAAGACACTACTAGATGGTCCCTGTGGGTGCTGTGGATTTGAGAACCACTATTCTGGATGATAGGGATTCATAGATAAAGAATACTGAGCTAAATGCAGGAGTAAATGATTGAAATTCACCATGTGCTTAAATACGGTTACATTGGGTCTTGTAGCATGGTGGTGAGTGGGATTAGGTGGGGAGATGTTCTAGGTGGTAGAAAGGTCATGTCTAGAGACATAGTTGAAGGGCCTTTGAGTGCCTTGAGAAAAATGAGCCATTAAACTGATCGGAGAGGGTATGAAACGTACAATTGAAAAACAATGAAGGTAGTTGATCAATTTTTTTTTTTTTTTTGAGACAGAGTCTCTGTTGCCCAGGCTAGAGTGCCGTGGTGTCAGCCTAGCTCATAGCAACCTCTGACTCCTAGGCTCAAGAGATCCTCCTGCCTCAGCCTCCCCAGTAGCTGGGAATACAGGCACACGCTACCATGCCCGGCTATTTTTTTTTTGTTTCTATATTTAGTTGCCTGGCTAATTTTTTTTCTATTTTTTAGTAGAGATGGGATCTCGCTCTGGCTCAGGCCAGTCTTGAACTCCTGAGCTCAATCGATCCTTCCACCTCGGCCTCCCATAGTGTTAGGATTATCGGCGTGAGCCACCATGCCCGACCTCGGGGTCAAGTTTGAGAAACACTTTTTACACAATGCTAAAATGTTTCGATTTTTTCCTTTTCATTATAGAAAACCTTTAAAACAAATACTTTAAACAAATATTTTAAAAGTCTAGAGTAATACGGTCTTTTTAAAAGAACAATGATATAGTGAAATGATAAGAAATGGTGAATGTAAAAGTCAAGATAACTATCCTATAAAGCAGGAAAATATTTAATACAAAGGGGTAGAAATTTATATAAAACTAAAACTGTCTAGTGTGGTACTGCTGATGCTGAAAAAGAAAAAAAAAACCCTAAAACTAGATGTCATATGTTACCCTTAAATCATATCACCCTGTATGTAGACATTTTTCATCATACACTTGTCAAAATTCTTACACATGTCAGTATTGAGGAAGATTCTTGGTATTTGAAGTGAGGGTCAAGTGGGCCAATATACAAAGTTGTATGTTTTTTCAAGCAGGTTATCAGAATGATATATTTTAAATTGTTGTGGGCTTTCTTGGATTGGCCATGAAATCAGGTTAACTGAAACTGCATTCCTAAAATAGTTCTGTGTTCTGAGAGAAGGAAGATACTTGAAGAAAAGTTAAAATGCTACAAAATTTTTTTTTTACTTCTGTTTTGATATAATTTCATATTTACAGAAAAATTGTAAGACTAGGACAAAGAACTCCTATATACCCTTTATCTAGAGTCACATTTTGTCCCAACTACTGTATCATTTGCATATGTTATATTAATTTTTTTCCAGATCCATTTGAGCGTAAGTTACAGCCATCATGCCTGTTTTTCCCTAAATACTTTAGTATTTTCTAAGGACAAGGGCATTATCTTGTATAATTACAGGGTAATTATCAAACCAAGAAATTTTAAATATATACAATATTCTTTTCTAATCTAAAATCTATATTCAAATTTCCCAGTTGCTCTAATGTCCTTTATCTGGAGTGGTTCCCTCACTTCGTATTGTCTTTATGATCTTGGCTTTTTTTTCAGGAGTATAGGCCAATTATTTTTTAGAATGTTCTCAATTTGTGTTTGTGTGACACTTCCTTATGATTAGATGAAAGTTATGCATTTTTGGCAGAAGTACCATAGAAGTGATGGTGTGTCGTTTCGTATCTCTTTAACAGAGGATGCATGTCAGTTGGTCCCATTACTGGTGAGAATAATTTTAATCACTTGGGTGATTTCCATTAGATTTTTCTATATAAAGTTAATCTTTTCTCTGTTTTTAACCAATAAATAATTTGTGGGGTGATTTTTTTTTTTTTTTTTTTTGAGACAGAGTCTCGCTTTGTTGCCCAGGCTAGAGTGAGTGCCATGGCATCAGCCTAGCTGACAGCAACCTCAAACTCCTGGGCTCAAGCGATCCTTCTGCCTCAGTCTCCCCAGTAGCTGGGACTACAGACATGTGCCACCATGCCCGGCTAATTTTTTTCTGTATATATATTTTTAGGTTGGCCAATTAATTTCTTTCTATTTATAGTAGAGATGGGGTCTCCCTCTTGCTCAGGCTGGTTTTGAACTCCTGACCTTGAGCAATCCACCCGCCTTGGCCTCCCAGAGTGCTAGGATTACAGGCGTGAGCCACTGTGCCTGGCCTGTGGGGTGATATTTTGAGACTGGAAAATATCCTGTTCCTAAATAAACTCACTGGTTTTAGCATTCAATTATTAATATGATTTTTAAAGAAGTAGTGATTGTTTAAGTTCACTTCTTCAGCACAGATTATTGGCATTTACAAAGATGTGTTTGATAAAACGTATTTTGAAAGTTATATTATCGTGGAGAAAGCAAACTGACATAATGAAACAAATGAGAGTGAAAGATAAGATATAGTAGAAAATAATAAAAAATCAACATAATGACAGGTGTGTGGAAATTGTTTTAAAGCCTTCCATGCCAAGATTGTTTTAGTAATCTAAGAACAGTTTGCAGAATAACAATCCTTGTGTGACAATTTGCTGCTTTTCCCATTTTTGAAAATTTTATTTTTTTATTGATTGATTCACTGAGACAGGGTCTCACTGTGTTGCCCAGGCTGGAGTGCAGTGGCTACTCACAGTTTGCACCATAGTGCATTGTGGCCTGGAACTCCTGGCCTCGATTCATCCTCCTGCCTCAGCCTCCAGAGTAGCTGGGACTACAGGCACTCGCCATTGTGCCTGGCTTGCTTTTCTCATTTTGGTCCTTTGATCCTCAACTCTTTTCCTTTGGGGTAAAAATTGTAGATTGTGATGAAGGTTTGTGGGGGAAAGATAAAGTTGATAGGCCCCCAACTCTGATCCTTTAATGTGTTTTTATTTATCATGCAAACATTGAAAACAACATAGATACATTAAATAAGAAAGAACTCTCTGAGTCTTGTTACTTTAAAGCAGGATTTCTCAAAGGAAAGCCCTTAATGTTGCTTTCAGAAGTGAGATTTTCTTGGTTTTAAGTGTTGTTATGATAATGGTATGGGTAGGTATTTTGCCTTCTGAGAAGTGGCTAGAAGTATGTCCATAGCTGTGCTTAGTTTTATTCATATCACTTATTTACTATATCTCTGTTTTGTAAGAAAATTGCCCAAGAATAGAATTTTTCCTGAATGTGGATTTAATGATATTCTTCTAAGGAAATGGGTGTGGTTCACATTTCCTTAGTTTTGAGCTTATTTGTGATCCACTTTTAAAAAGTCAGTTGATTAAATAAAAAATAAAAGAAAAGGACAATTCCTGTACCAAAATAACCAGTTGGGCAGTTCAAACATTTCCATTTATTCATGTTTGTTTTACTAAAGTTACTGTTACAAGCAGCATTTATTTGTGTAATGATAGATAAATCTTTGTTATTGTTGTATATGATTTTCTAAAAAAATAGGAAACAACAAGGGAGGAAAAGTTTTTCCCTTACCTGGGAACACATCTCTGGGGGGATTGTTAAGTTTCCTACTTTACACAGGATGATAAATTAATAGAAATAAAGAGTGATGGGTAAAGTAGATTTATTATGACCTATCTCCCATGAAGTGATAATAGCTTGATTTTACTTGCACGTAAATAGTAGTAATAGAATAACTTTGAAACTTTGAGTAATATAAAATAAGTCAAGATATTTTCAGGTAGTAGGACATAGAGTTATTAATAGAACGGAGTATTGAAAAAGCACTGGACTATGCCTTCTGTAACTTTTAGTTCTAGGTCTTCTGATAACTGTGAACCTGAGCCCCAATTGTTTCCTTTTTATCTATGGTGATACTCTCTAGTTTAGTCTCTTAATTAAAAGTGCTTTTAGGCCCTGCGCGGTGGCTCACGCCTGTAATCCTAGCACTCTGGGAGGCCGAGGCAGGCGGATTGCTCAAGGTCAGGAGTTCGAAACCAGCCTGAGCAAGAGCGAGACCCCATCTCTGCTATGAATAGAAAGAAATTAATTGGCCAACTAATATATATAGAAAAAATTAGCTGGGCATGGTGGCGCATGCCTGTAGTCCCAGCTACTCGGGAGGCTGAGGCAGGAGGATCGCTTGAGCCCAGGAGTTTGAGGTTGCTGTGAGCTAGGCTGATGCCACAGCACTCACTCTAGCCTGGGCAACAAAGCAAGACTCTGTCTCAAAAAAAAAAAAAAAAAAAGTCCTTTTAGCTCTGCAGTTCTATCCCAATAATCTGTTGGGTGATATAATAATCCTATGAGGCCAGGCCTGGTGGCTCACGCCTGTAATTCTAGCACTCCGGGAGGCCGAGGTGGGCCGATTGCTCAAGTTAGGAGTTTGAAACCAGCCTGAGCAAGAGTGAGACCGTGTCTCTACTATAAATAGAAAGAAATTAATTGGCCAACTAAAATATATATAGAAAAAATTAGTTGGGCATGGTGGCGCATGCCTGTAGTCCCAGCTACTCGGGAGGCTGAGGCAGGAGGATCGCTTGAGCCCAGGAGTTTGAGGTTGCTGTGAGCTAGGCTGATGCCAGGACACTCTAGCCTGGGCAACAAAGCGAGACTCTGTCTCAAAAACAAACAAAAAAACAATCCTATGAGATAACCTAGATAAAAAGTGTAAAGCAATAACATTTCAGAAATATGCTTTTGGGTTGAGAATCCTTAAGTGAGCTAGACTTCTCCTTTGGTCAGAGGATAGTGTGAGTTAAAACAGAAGGATGTTGGGATCAATACATTGCAGAGGAAAAGGAAATTGCTAATTGGTTATTAATTATTTCCAGGAGTGGACATGCAGCTGGTTTACTCTTAAATCTATTATGTTGGATTGATAGTCTCTTTCAGAAGCAAATTTTATAGATGCAAATATTTTAACAATCATCTAGTAAGGTTCTCTCATTTTATAAGTCAGAAAATTGAGCCGTACTGAGGTTGCAATTTGCTTAAGGTCATAGATCTAATTAGTAGTTAAGACTGGAACCAAGGTTATCTGATTCCCAGTTCAAAGTTCTTGGTGCAGTACTGTTTTTAATCATACCATTAAATTTTTTTGTATGTATTTTATAAGGATTCAGTAAAAAGTAGAATATTTTTCTATAACGTGTGTCAGAGCCTCCTGTTCAAAAAAATAAAGGACACCTGTTATGTGATTTTTATAAAGTGATTTTTACATTTCTCTATCACTGCCACATGCTCAAGGAAATTAATTAGCTATGGTTCTATTGTGACACTGAATTATTTAGGATCTTCTCGATTACTTGTATTGTTATTCACATGCCTCAGAGCTGTTTCTTTGATATTTAAATTAAGATGGGGTGTAATTATTTACTAAAATCACTACAATATACTTCAGAGAGGTAAAGGGGATTTTCTAAGAGTATGGAATTAGTCAGTGACATAGTTTTTCTTTGTTTTTTGAGACAGAGTCTGGCTCTGTCGCTTAGGCTAGAGTGTAGTGTAGTGGCATCATCATAGCTCAATGCAACCTCAAACTCCTGGGCTCAAGTAATCCTCCTGCCTCAGCCTCTGGAGTAGCTGGGACTACAGGCTTGCAGCACCCATACCCAGCTAATGTTTTCTGTTTTTCTTTTTGTAGAGGCTAGGTTTCACCCTTGCTCAGGCTGTTCTTGAACTCCTACCTCAACCTTACAAAGTATTAGGATTACAGGTGTGAGTCACTGCATCTGGCTGACATAGTTGTTTTTGATCAGAAAAATTTCTTTTTCTAATCTCAAAGTAACTTATATATGTTTTTGTTGTTGTGATGTGTGGTTTTTACTTTGGATTTGCATAGTTTTGACCTTTTTTAAGCAGTATAACTAGATTAACAGTATTCTCATTAGAGACCAGAGTAGATTTAGCTTACTAGAAAGAATAGTGCTTATGCTTACTATACTAGGAAGAAGTCTGTAGTGGGAGAAAAAAAAGTGAGAAGAGTAACCAGTATTCTATAAAATTTGAGTGGTTTCTACCAGTCTTTCTACAGAGAAAAATATTCCTTATTTGACTTTTGCATTATATGTCTTCTGTGTGTTGGAACTTGGATCTCCATTTATTACTTATGTATTTTTGTTGTGAAAAATGTGGAATAAGTTAGAAGTTGGCCATAGAATGGTTAACATTATCTTTGATCAGAATGGGCAAAGTCAAGAAGCTTGAGTCAGACTTAATGGAACTCATGTCAATTGTCTTAATACCTTTCTAAGTGTGTACTATAATGTTAGATCAAGGAATATGGAGATATGGAAGTATCCAGCAGCTTTAGAACTAGCTGTCCATAAAAACAAGGATCAGTACCTTTGTACAAGATTATGGTTTAAGGTTGAGCTAGTATTAGTTATACCTTTAATATAAAAAATCGAAACAGCTTATTTTATCTATTCTAGGAAATAAGACACTTAACTAGGTATTAAAAATTCTCTATATATTTAACTTTTTCATTCTGGAAAATTGCAGACATATTCAAAAATAAGAAAATAGTATAATGAATCCCACCTAGTCCCTTTCACCCAGCTTCAACAATTACCATCTGTGACCAGTTGAATTTGTTTAATACTCTACTCAGTGGATTATTTTGAAACAAATTGCAGACATCATATTATTGTATTGAAATGTTTCTTAAAAAATGATACCATGGGAGGTTTACAAAAATGAACTGTTTGCAAAAAGATAAGTTGATTTTTTTTTCTTCTGGTGCCAATGCAAGTAACAATTGCCTTCTTCATTTCTTTTAAGTGATTTTTAAAAATTTGGTGTCATCGTAATTGCAGTTTAGAAGGTATTATACTCACATTATTGAAGTTTAATTTTTAACATTTTATTATGAAAAATTTCAAACTTAAACAGCAAAGCTAAAAGAATTTTACAGTGAACACCAGTATACTTAGCATCTAGATTCTACCTTTGACATTTTGCTGTTCTTGCTTTATCACATATTTTCCATCTGTTCAACTCCCCAGTGATGTAATAGTCCATTTTATTTTCTTATTCATTTCAAAGTAAATTACAGATATCAGTATAATTGAATTTCAGTTTTTAAAGTCATGTTTTCTTTTCTTTCTCTTTCCTTTTCTTTTTCCTTTGTTTTTCATTTCTTTTTCCTTTTCCTTTTCCTTCTTTTCTTTTTTCCTTCACAGGGTCTCACCATGTTGCCCAGTCTGAACTTGAAATCCTGGGCTCAAGCAATCCTCCAGCCTCAGCCTCTGGAGTAGCTGGGACTACAGGCACTAAGTCATATTTTCAACTAGTTTTTATTTTCTTGTGTAAACGTTATTGTTATGAAAGACTGTTTATATCTGAAGTTCTATATTTTGACAATACATAATCTCTGTGGTTCCAATGATTCCCATTTTGAACTTTTCTTTCATATGCTGTGAACCTTTATTAGAATTTAGTTATATACAAATAATATATATAGTATTTAGCTAAGACTAAGTAAAGTGAATAGCAAGGGCTTCACATGTGTGTTTTTTTCCAGTCTCTAAAGAAAAAACTGGGGCGTAATTGTATCTCAGGGTGGTACACTAAACTGACATGCTTGCCATTTGTGACAATATGGATGAACCTGGCAGACATTTATACTAAGTGAAATTAGCCAGACACAGAAAGAATACTGCATGATCTTAACGTACACGTGGAAGCTAAAAAAGTCAAACTCACGAAAGCATAGAGTAGCAAGGTGGTTACCATGGGCAGGAAGATGGAAATGGGGAGATGTTGGTCAAGGGGTACAGAGTTGCAGTTATATAGGATGATAAAGCATATAGCATGATGACTATAGTTAATAATATCGTATCATATGCTGGCAATTTGCCAAGATTAGATTTCAGGTGCTCACAGCACGCATACACACAAAAAGGTAACTAGGTGTGGAGATGGATATATTAATTTGCTTGGTTGTAGTAATCATTTCACTATGTGTATGTGTATCAAAACATGTTGTACAGCCTGGGTGCGGTGGCTCACACCTGTAATCCTAGCACTCCGGGAGGCCAAGGCGGGAGTATTGCTTGAGCTCAGGAGTTCAAGATCAGCCTGAGTAAGAGCAAGACCCAGTCTCTACTAAAAATAGAAAAATTAGCCAGGCATGGTGGCATATACCTTTAGTCCTAGCTACTGGGGAGGCAAAGGCAGGAGGATCACTTGAGGTCAGGAGTTTGAAGTTGCAGTGAGTCATGATGATGCCACTTCACTCTACACAGGGCAATAGAGCGAGACTCTGTCTCAAAAAAAAAAAAAAAAAAAGACATGTTGTACAACTTAAATATATGCAAAAAAAAAAATCCCTTTTAAAACTTTCCATTGAGCAATTACTTTGAGGACCAAAGTCACTGTTTTTAGTGTTTAGCTAATTTTCTTTGATCTTGGTGTTCTGTATAGTGCCAAAGTATACTTTCATCTCCATATGACTGTATGACTTGTGGCAAAAAGCTGTTTAACCACATCATGAGCTCCTGGAATGCTCACAATAGTCACATAGTAATTGCTTGTTGAATAAACCATACAAATTCATCAGTTTTTAATCCTTAATTCAAACTTATTAACATGAAAAATAGAAGGATACCCTGGGTCTATGTAGTACAAGGTGAAGTATGAAATTTATACTCTAAATTTTTCTGTAGCATATTTTCAGATTTCAGTTATTGGATATAAACAAATAAGGGGGGGTTAGAACATGCATATTCTAAATTTATTTAATTGGGAAATATTTTAAACAAAGAATATAATATAAATAGCTCTGCACTTACCGCTTAGCTTTATGAAATCTTATGTCGTATTTGCTTTAGATTTCTTTTAAAGAAATAAAATATTACACATAGAGTTGAGGCCTCATGGATTATTTTGTTTTCTACGTAAATATGTATTCATAAACGTAAGCATTATTTAGAATTCTTTCAGTTGTATAAGTTTATGTAAGTGGCACCATACAGTACATATTATTTTGCAGCTTGCTTTTTTTGTTCAGTGTCGTTTTTGGGATTTTGATGTAGCTCTAGATTTGCACTGTATAATATTATATAATAGCCACTAATTATATGATGTGCTGGAAATATATTTGCACATGGATTTCAAATATATACTATGAAAAAATAATATATATATATATTTTATTTATTTTATTTTATTTTTTTAAAGAGACACAGGGTGTTGCTCTGTCATCCAGGCTGGAATGCAGTGGAACCATCATAGCTCACTGTAGCCTCGAACTCCTGGGTTCAAGGAATCCTTCTGCCTCAGTCTCCCAAAGTGCTGGGATTACAGGCATGAGCCACTGCGCTGGGATGTTTTTATTGCCATATCAAGCTCACTGATTCTTTCCTTGCCTGTGTCTAGTGAGCTCATCAAAGGCATTCTTTGATTCTTTTATACTGTTTTTGATGTGTAGCATTTCTTTTTGATGATCTGAATTTCCATCTCTCCACTTATATTACCCATCTGTTCTTGCATGTTGTCTAATTTTTCCATGAGAATCCTTATTGTGTTAGTCATAGGTAAATACATTCCCTATCTGATAATTCAAAATTCTGTATCAAATCTGACAAATCTGAGTCTGGTTCTAGTGCTTGCTTTGTCTCTTTAGACTGTTTTTTTTTTTTTTTTTTTTTTTTTTTTCTCNTTTTTTGAGACACAGTCTCACTTTATTGCCCAGGCTAGAGTGAGTGCCATGGCGTCAGCCTAGCTCACAGCAACCTCAAACTCCTGGGCTCAAGCAATCCTGCTGCCTCAGCCTCCCAAGTAGCTGGGACTACAGGCATGCGCCACCATGCCCGGCTCATTTTTTCTATATATATTAGTTGGCCAATTAATTTCTTTCTATTTATAGTAGAGATGGGGTCTCGCTCTTGCTCAGGCTGGTCTCGAACTCCTGAGCTCAAAGGATCCGCCCACCTCGGCCTCCCAGAGAGCTAGGATTACAGGCGTGAGCCACCGCGCCGGCTAGACTGTTTTTTCTTGCCTTTTAGCATGCCTTGTAGGTTCTTGTTGAAAGCTGGACATGATATATCTAGCAATAGGAACTGAGGTAATTATACTTTTAGTGTGAAGTTTTATGTTAATCTGGCCAGGAGCTGGGCTGTGTTTAATGTCTACTGTAGATGTAGGTACCAGAGATAATCAGTTTTCTTCTAGTTTTCTTGTTTTTTTTTCCCTCCCCTGTTGTGTTTGGGTTTCCCTAATAATTTTTTCTTAAACGATGTCTGTGTCTTGCAGCTTTATCAGTTGTAATTCATTGGTATTATGTTGGAGTCCTGGTGCTGTAATGGTAAGGAATTGGGGAAGGGAAGTGTTCTGTAATCTTAGGATGAAACCTGTTTGTTTGTTTTAGTGATCTGAGTCCCTGAGTTGTGACCTTCAGAAGTGTTAATTACCTTCCCCTGTCCTCTCCCCTTAGATGAGACAGGAAAGCTAAAAGGATCAGCAGTTTTCTAATTGCTCTTTTTCCATGTAAATAATGCTCTGGGCATGTTTCAGTATGATTACTTTCCCTTCCTCCTGCTAAAGGCACAAGGAAATTTTCCTCAAATCTTGATGGTGAAAACCTCCTAAAAACCTTGTAGGGTTCATGGAGGTAAAACCCAGGAAAGTGTGGGGACCCCTCTAAGACTGGGACCTCAAGGTTCTGTCCTAGGTAAGCTGTGCTTCTCTGTATCTGCCTGTCTCTCTCTCTCTCTCTTTTTTTTTTTTTTAGTGGTGGTTTGCCCCGTGACCTCAGTTCTTGGAGAGAAAAAGATAAACTTACTGATTTTCAGTTCGTTCAGGAAGTTTTCTTGTTGTAAGGATGGGAATGAGGACTTCCAAGCTATTGTACATTTTAATTATTTACAGTTTTTTTTTGCTATTGTAAATATGTCATGGATTGATACCTTTTATGAGTAAAGTTATTTAGAATTATTTTCTTTGCATAGATAAAAAGAGGCAGAATTATTAGATTAAAGGCTCTTGGTGCTTAATGCCAGGTTGTTTTCTAGAGGCATGTATCATCTCAGGCCATCTATGAGAGTGTTTTGGCACTTTAACCCAAAAGGAGTCATCGTTTTATCCCCTAAATATTTGATAGGTTAAAAAAGTGGTATCGCAGTTAACACTTTATAGAGTTCAATTAGTTATAGTTTCCTATTCATTTCTTCATACATTTTATTTACTTTTTTCCAAAAGTTTCTATAAGGGAATCACAGCAGAATAATGAGTTTTATGTTGCTTTATTGATTTATTTTGTTAGCACAAACACATTTAATTACTAACCAAAAGGATGATCCTAATAAGCCAATTGCAAGTAAAATGTTTGTGATAGAGATAGTTGAACATAGCAATGGAAAAAAGAAGCATTGTGAAGATTTGCTCCTCAAACTTGAACTTGTTTATTTTTACAGCTGATTCCTGTGCAAAGTTATAGTGGAAATTTCATTATACCTTTTCATAGATTTGAGTACAGGTGACGATGTTCATAAGACAGTCCACCATTATCACTTTTCTGATTGTGTTTTCCTTCCCATCCTATTCCTCGTGTTGAATCAATGCACCATTTGTAAATTTGCAGATACTTTTTTTGCCATCATGTATAGTTTCTTCAAACTTCTCTCCTGGTTTAGAGGAGAACTGTGTTTTGAAAGTACTCACAGTTCTTATGGTGAAGGATTTGCTGTCAGAAGTGATGATACAGTCTGGCTTGGCCACTGCACCCATGTTTCACAGTGCCACTCCCACTCCTACTTCCTTCATATATTTAAAGTTTTAACTCTGCACCAGATGCCATCCTTCTACAAACTGCTGAATAGTAGCCATGGTGGGCGTGGACAGGCAGGGGTGGGGAGTGGAGTTTTGGTGGGAAGTGGGTAATGTAGGTGGCAGGGGGTGGACGCTTTGCTTGACCCCTGCTTGCTCCCCTTTCCCCTAAGGCAGGAGGACAAATCAGCTCCACTTGCCCCTGGATGCAAGGGCACCTTGGGCATCTCCTGTTAGCCAAGTTGCTTTGTTTTAAAAATAATATGCTATTTTAAAAATTATGTTTTTCAGATTTAAAAAGTAAGCTAAAATATTGGAGATAAAGCTATGTGAATTTATCTATTTCATTTTTTATGGAAAAAAATAAGGTTATTTCTAAATTTTCTCTAGTACCAACAGTGCTGCAGTTTGTACATGGCTTTGTGTCTTAGTGGGCATGAACAACACCACCTTTCTTTTCATTAGTATTTGCATGATATATCAAATGCCTTTTTAAAAAGTTACCATTTTAACTGTTTTTTTTTTTTTTTTTTTTTTTTGAGACAGAGTCTGGCTTTGTTGCCCAGGCTAGAGTGAGTGCCGTGGCGTCAGCCTAGCTCACAGCAACCTCAAACTCCTAGGCTCAAGCAATCCTGCTGCCTCAGCCTCCCGAGTAGCTGGGACTACAGGCATGAGCCACCATGCCTGGCTAATTTTTTCTATGTATATTAGTTGGCCAATTAATTTCTTTCTATTTATAGTAGAGACGGGGTCTCGCTCTTGCTCAGGCTGGTTTCGAACTCCTGACCTCGAGCGATCCGCCCGCCTCGGCCTCCCAGAGTGCTAGGATTACAGGCGTGAGCCACTGCACCCGGCCTTAACTGTTTTTAAGTGTACAATTCAGTGGCATTACGTACACTGACAGTCTTGTGCAATCATCACCCATCTTTATTTCCAGAACCTTTTCATCACTCTAAACAGAAACTCTGTAATCCATAAACAACTCCCCATTACCCCCTCTCCCCTCCAGCCCTTGATAACCTCTATTTTACTTTCTGACTCTATAAAAATTGCCTATTCTAAATATCTCATATAAGTGGACAAAAATTATCCTTTTCTTGTGTCTGGCTTATTTCACTTAGTATAAAGTTTTCAAAGCTCATGTCTATTGTAGCATCTATCAGAATTTCCTTCCTTTATAGGGAATTTCATTCCTTTTATTCTGTTGTATATATACCACATCTTATTTATCCATTTATCTATTGTTGATGGACACTTTGGTTGTTCCCACCTTTTGGCTATTGTGCATAATGCTGCAGTGAACATTGGTGTGCAGGTATCTGAGTGCTTGCTTTCATTTCTTTTGAGTATATACACCTAGAAGTGGAATTACTGGATCATATGGTAATTCTATGTTTATCTTTTTGAGAAACTGTCATACTATTTTTCCATGGTGGCTGTACCATTTGACATTCCCACCAGCAATGCATCAGAGTTCTAGTTTCTATACATCCTCACCAATGCTTGTTATTTTCCATTTTTTTTTTGATAATAGCTTTCTAATGGGTGTGAAGTGGTATTATTGTGGGTTTGATTTGCATTTCCCTAATGACTAGTGATGTAGACCATCTTTTCACATGTCTATTGGGCCATTTCTGTGTCATCTTCAGAGAAATATCTTTTTAAATCCTTTGGCCATTTTTGAATTGGGTTGTTTGGTTTTTTGTTATAGGAGTTCTTTATATGTTCTGGATATTAAACTCTTATCACATATGATTTGTAAATATTTTCTCCTGTTCTGTGGGTTATCTTTTCATTCTTTTGATAATGACCTTTTATGCACAAAAATATTTATTGATTCATTGATTGATTGATTGAGACAGAGTCTCACTGTCTTGCCCAGGCCAGAGTGCCGTGGCATCAGCCTAGCTCACAGCAACCTCAAACTCCTGGGCTCAAACGATCCTTCTGCCTCAGCCTCCTGAGTAGCTGGGACTACAGGCATGCACCACCATGTCCAGCTAATTTTTTCTATATATTTTTAGTTGGCTAATTAATTTCTTTCTATTTTTATTAGAGATGGGCTGCTTTCGAACTCCTGACTTTGAGCAATCTTCCCGCCTCTGCCTCCCAGAATGCTAGGATTATAGGCATGAGCCACCCTGCCCAGCCCATAAAAATTTTTAATTTTGATAAAGTCTAAGTTATTTTTTCTTTTCTTGCCTATGCTTTGGGTGTCATATCTAAGAAAGCCAATGCCATAATTTCCTCTATTTTCTTCTAAGAGTCTTACAGTTTTAGCTCTTAAGGCTTTGATGCATTTTGAGTTAATTTTTTTATGTGGTATCAGGTAAGGGCCCAACTTCATTCTTTTGTATGCATGTATCCAGTTTTCCCAGCACTATTTGTTGAAAAGACTATCCTTTCCTCATAGAATGGTCTTGGCATTTTTGTCAAAAAGCAGTTGACACATATATAAGAGTTTATTTCTGGGTTCTGTATTCTATTTCACTGGTCTATGTTTGTCCTTTTGCCAATACCACACTATTTTGATTACTTTAGCTTTGTAGTAAGCTTGGAAATCAGGAAGTGTTAGTCCTCCAATTTTGTTCTTTTTCAAGATGGTTTTGACTGTTTGGGATCCTTTGAGATTCCTTATGAATTTTAGGATAGTTTTTCTATTTTTATAAAAAATGTCATTGGGATTTTGATATGGTTTACATTTCATCTGTGGATTGTTTGTCTTGAATTTTTAACAATATTAAGTTTTCTAATCCATAAACATGAGATGTCATCTTTAATTTTTTAGCAATGTTTTATAGTTTTCAGTGTACAAGTCTTGCCTCAGTTTAAATTTAGTCCTAAGTTTTTAATTTTTCTTGATGCTATTGTAAATGGAATTCTTTTCTTAATTTTCTTTTCAGATTGTTCATTGTATAGCAGTGCAACTGATTTTTGTGTATTGTTTTTTTTTTTTTTTGAGACAGAGTCTCGCTCTGTTGCTTGGACTAGAACGCTGAGGTGTCAGCATAACTGACAGCAACCTCAGACTCCTGGGCTCAAGCAATCCTTCTGCCTTAGCCTCCCGAGTTGCTAGGACTACAGGCATGCACCACCATGCCAGGCTAATTTTTTTCTATATATTTTTAGTTGTCTAGCTAATTTCTTTCTATTTTTTTAGTAGAGATGGGGGTCTTGCTCTTGCTTGGGCTGGTCTCAAACTCCTGAGCTCAAACGATCCACCCACCTCAGCCTCCCAGAGTACTAGGATTACAGGCGTGAGCCACCACTCCCAGCCTGTGTGTTGATTTTGTGTCCTACAACTTTACTGAATTCTTTTATTAACTCTTAATTTTTTTGTGGAATCTTTGGGGTTTTCTATGTGCAAGATCATGTCATCAGTGAACAGAGATCATTTTACATTTTCCTTTCTAATTTGGATTATAATACTCTATTTTAAACAATCATGATGAAAACAAAAATTTTAAATTAATTACTGTTGTTTTTCTTTATAATAAAACCATTTTGGTGAATATACCCATGATCATTTACCCAAATGTCAGAGACTGTATGGTCCCTTGCTGTATCTTAAAGACAGCAGCTCATCTATGGGAACAGGTAGATGAATGGGTAAGAATAAAAAGTAGTTTTGGAAGATGTTACCATTTTTGAGAAACCGAATAAATGATACACAGGGTTTGTCTTTATTATTTCTTGTGACTGCATGCACATCTGTAATTATCTCAAAATGAAAAGTTTAACTTTAAAAAAGGCTAGTTCCTCTGCACATATACTTCTCCAAAAATAATAGAAAATATATGTGTGCAAAGAGATAAAAAAATAATTTTATTTTATTTTATTTTATTTTATTTTATTTTATTTTTTCTCTTTTATTTTTTATTTTTTTTTAATTATTTTTTTTATTTCGGCATATGATGGGGATACAGATTTTAAGGTTTCAATAACTGCCCTTTCCCCCCCTCCCCCCACAAGTCTGAGTCTCCAGCATAACCATCCCCCAGACGGTGCACTTCTCACTCATTATATATGTATCTACCCATCCCCCCCCGTCCCCCTGTCCAATACACTATTATTGTAGTACCTATGTGTCCACTTAGATGCTGCTCATTTAATACCAGTTTGCTGGTGAGTATATGTGGTTCTTGTTTTTCCATTCTTGGGATACTTCACTTAGTAGTATGGGTTCCAGCTCTAACCAGGAAAATA
>VSMD01036336.1:0-49092 GCA_008750895.1 Mirza zaza
ATTTTTTTTTTTTTTAACACAGGCTTTGGCTTTGAACTGACCAAGTTTAAAACTCAGCTCTACCACTTAGTCAAGCCAGGCAACTGGCGGTAACTTACATACTATTTATAAAATTTAATTCCTTTAACTGTCATGTGGAAGAAATTGTATGTATGTTAAGACCATTCTCACAATTAAATGAGATAATCATTATGAAGTGCTTAGCACAGAAACTTAATAAAATATGCTATAAATAAATAGATAATATTATTGAATCATATTTCTTTAATTCACATAAAATCTATTTTGATTTTAAAAGAAGAGGGCACATTGAGAGGCATTTCATCACCCTGATATGAGAAGAATATCAGCAGAATAGCATTGAGCCAGGAGTCAGGTTATCTTGATTTCTGCCCATAATTTCACCACTCACACGTTTGGTGGCTTTAGACAAATTACCTACACTTTGTCTATAAAACCTAAGTAATAATGTTCAAGTTTCTGAAAAAGGAGATTCTGAAATAGGAGATTCACAGATATTTCCCAATGAGTGACTGGATAAAAGAATGGATAATTATTGCTATCCCGTTAATGTGGCAGGCACTCTTTCTAGATTTTTATATTAAAAATATTTATGATGATTTCCCCCCTCTCTCCCTCTTTTTCTCTTTCTCATTCTCCTTTGTTGCCATACACTCAGTTCTTCTTGGGCCTCTGGGCAAAATAAGCACGGCTTTATGGAATAATAACAGACTGTGGTTCTAAACCTCACCCCACCATGAATTAACTTTAGGAATCGAGGCAAGTAACTTAACTTGTCTAGACTTTATATAAAAATAAAGGAAGGTGAACTGTATCTCCAAGGCTTTTTTAATTTTTTTAGCTCCCAAATGATGTCATAATTAATATTTGTTAGTAAAGATCAGACGTTTATTCTGTGGTTCCAGAACAACTAAGAACAGCTAAGTGACAAACCCAGAGGCCAAATTCTTAACTCTAATATGGCAGGTTTTAAACTTCTGAGGTAATTAATCCCACTTAAGTATTGACTTTTGGTAGTACATGCCAAAAGCTAAGAAAAATCAATTCTTCTGTCTTCAAGTTCTGTGTTCTACATACAAGTCTCAGTTCTTTCACAGAGAATGGAACTGTTTTCCCTTCTTTTCATTGAGACAAGCAAAAGGAGCAGAGAAAATAATGAGTACTTCTTCTGAAAACTTATTTCTGCTGTTTGGGGTGTTTGGACATATTTACCTATCCATTATTCTGCAAGTAGAGTATAGAGTATGAAAAGTTGAGGCTTTTATAGAAACTCACCTGCCCTTCTCTACGAAACCTGTGCATCATAACACTTTCAATCAGCAGTAATGAGCCAATTTGTCTCTTTCTTTTCGGAAACTTCCTTGTGTTATTTAAAAAGTAGTTTGTTATAAATAAAAGTAAAAGCTTAACAATAGAACATGCAATTAAAGTAAAAAGATTCCTAGAGTCCAAAAAAAAAAAATCCACCAAATTAATATTTTAAAAATGGACAAGCCACAAGAGACACTTCAACAGTTTGGAATAAGAACTCACAAAGGGGAAAAAAGATATCTATATTGACAAATTTCTGATGACATATAAAATGTATTAATTATTAGGTTATTTTTGTATAAGAAAGGTCAAGAAATATCTCTCAATCATATCATTATGTTATCTTTTAGTTCTAAGTTTTCTTCTAATTTCTAAGCTCAGAAGGAAAAATCAATTAAAAAATCTGTTTATAGCTTTATTCCTTTTACAACCATTAGAAATGAGAAGAAAACTTTTTTTCCTCATATCTTTTCATTGGCTGTGCAATCTATGCATGTCTATGTGGCAATTTGTATTCATAAGAGATAGTATCATTATTCTGTATGATAAATTCATCTGGTATAGAAAAGTAATTACAATTACAGAGACATTAGGAATATAAGCTTAAGAAAATAAAATGCCATAATATTGTGAAATAATTGAAACTATTATTAGTATCCCTAATAATAGCAATAATATAACACCAGTGGAGATCCTACACAGTTTCCTTAAAAAGGAAATTTTCCTGCTATAGCTAATTTTTAAAAAAGTATTATTGAAAATAGATTAAAATCATCTTTTTTCCTGAGAAAGGGGACAATAACTATTACCTCAATTTCATTATGTTATATTTTAGTCACTGTGCTTATAATGCATTATAGAATTAATAGATTTAAATCAGAGAAATTATTTTAAAAATAGAGTTATAGATATATTTTCCTTAAATAGATGGTAGTAGGTATACAATTAGAAGTATAACTTCCCTTTTAAATAAAATATATTCTCAGTGTTTCCAAAAGTGACTCATAAATCCCCAGTAATGCCTGTTACAGTGGTCTGAATCATGCTTATGATTTCATCTAGATGTAACGGGTTTGGTGTAAAATTTAATAATTTAGAAGCACATGAACTTTTAATTCAATCACTAGGCAAAGTTTGTTTTTTTAATCAGTAAATATATACTAATTCATAATGAGTTCAATGGTTATAAAATCAAAGAGATTTAAAAAAAATAAAAGTAACCATTTCATAATGTTATTTAGACTATGAACAAAGCCAGCAGGAAGAGATCATCTATGGGTTCTGAAGGAATAAAAGTTTCTTATTATTGCTGTTTGTTTGCTTGTTTTAATTCAAGATATTTTAAGAGTCTTTGGAAGGTATTGAGTACCACTGTGATAATCATTTTAGACTTTAGATTAAGGATTTCAAATTATACAAATAACTGAATAATTTTTAAGTCAATTTTATCAAAATATCAATATTTATTCTTAAAACAAAACCTATGTATCTCTATTGAATATACTTTGAAATATAAACAGTATTTTCTCAATAATAGTAATTTATATAAAAATATACTTCAAGGAAAGGCGCTAAATGGGAAATGTCTACTCTGAGTTCTTAGATCATCATTAACTGAATGTATGTGAACATGGAAAACTTATATATGTCCTTGAGGGGCTTCAAAATGCTAAGTTAAACATTCTAACATGGTTGCATTTTATAACTCTAATATTCAAGTCAATTGCATCCATATAAAATTAACTTGCACAATATTTTCATGTTTACTCTGCAATTAAAGGGATAATCAAATCTCACCTTCAGTTGTAATGTTAAGGATTGTTCTTAAATCATATAAAACATTTTAATATAAACTAAACACAATCTTATATAGTTGATATTTTATTTATATCACAGCAATCGGAAAATAGATAAAATCAAAATAGTTGAATAGCTTAGTGTTTCCATATTGCATTCTTGATGTTTTCAGCCCAATATCAAATGGCAATTTCTTTAATTTTATCAGACATTGCTTGACTCTTGCAATAAAGAGGTTATAGTAAGGCATAGACCATTTCTTTTAAACTTTTAAAATGATATGGAATCTATGTTTAGAAATTTGACATGGAAATGGCCCTCTTTTACCTCATTAATTTTCATGAAATCAGGACTTTTTGCATTTATAGTGTAATACACAAATTAGTTTAAACCAATAATAGTGATGATAATGGTGATGATGATGATGGTAATGAAGATGTTAGTGATAATTTCTGCTAGTTGATTCATATTATTTAATGATTTCTAATTATTAAAACAACCTTACAGAATAGAATTTTTCCTCAAGTTATGAATGAGGAAACTAACACTGACAGATAGTAAACGAATTTTCCATGACAGGTGACAGGAAAAAAATAGTTGGCTCCAAAGCCAGGCTTTAACTATTTCACAGATCAGTCAGATAGAACAACATATGATAGACAACTACACGACTCAAGAGAAGTAAAACTGGATTAAGAAGAAGTTACCAATTCACTCAATGCCATTTGTCTGAACAGGCTTGAGCTCGGTAATGAAGTAAAGAATAAATCAGTGACATAAATGCAAAGAAACTATCACAGAGTAATTTTGCTTAAATGTGAACAACTTGAGATGTGACTGCAACAAAAGATATTTCTTAAACATCAGTGATTTAAATGATATTCTATCTGCAATGCTGTCAAACTTTTGAGGATATTTTTCAAGTCAGATTATCACAGAAACTATAGATATCCATGATTGACATCTACATGTGCTATTCATGTGCTTTGGAATTAGTAATCCTCTCCTATAAGAGGTATAAAGTTAGAGTCAAAAAAGTGCTACTTGTTGATTCACTTATCTTTTTAAAAACTTGACATGTTTACATATACAATTTAAGGAAAATATGGATCACAGAGTTATGTTATTCTTCAGTGGCACTGGATTAAGTACTTATTATATATCTCCCTATTGTTAGAGCAAGCAAATTCATAAAATGTCCCTATGTTGACTGGCAGCATAGCATCAATGTGGAAAGCAAGTGTTCTGTAGCAAGACTGTGTATCTGCTGGGAATCTCTGCCCCCCACTAGCTCCATGATCTTGGACAAAGTGCTTCATCACTCAGTGCCTTGATGTCATCTATAAAATAGAAATACTCCATGAGTGGGCCCCCCATGCATGGAATGAAAAAAAAAAAAATCTTGAGTCTCTTCAAGGGAAATTCCAGGTCCCTAGCCAGACTTGTAAAAGAGCAACCTGATAAGCAAAAAGAGAGTAAGAATAGTTTCTTAACAGAGCTAGAGTCACAAGGTGTTTTGGTTCCCTATAGAAACTAAAAGATAACATCTTAACATATGTTCTTGAGTTGTTTTTCAGAAAGCCCCAGCAAATGGCAAATGCCTAAAACTACCCTGCAGACCTCAGATAAGGGAGGACTGAGGACTGAACTCTGCCATTCTTTATTCTAAATTTCTTCCTGAGGAGCCTGGAGAAAGTCACACCTACAGGAATCAAAGAATCTCTGAATCCACTTATAACCCTATGACCTGTAAGCCTCAAGATATCCTGCCCTTTTTGGCCAAACTGATGTATAACGTCCATGTATTAATTTAAAGTTTTGCCTGCAACTTCTGTTTTTCTGAAATGTACCCTTACCTTTTAAAACCCTTGCTTGTAAGCTATTGGGGATTTTGGTCTTAAGCACTACCTGTCCATTCTCTTTGCTTGGCGCCATGCAATAAAATGCTTTTTTTTCCATTGCAAATCTTGGCATCAGTATTTGGCTTTACTTTGCTGGGCGAGCAGCCTCCAGTTCAGTTCAATAACACTGATAGGGATATTAATACAGTTAGGACACTTGGAACAGTACCTGGGATGTTGTGTTAATGTGTTTATTTTTATTATGCCAAGCTCAGGAATATGTCCTAAAGTTGTAAATAGAGTATGTCAACATATCCAAGAATTGTGAAGCAATCACTCCTTACAGGAGAATAAAGTTTAATCACTTAAAAATTATTTTCACCTGCCTCATTTGCCTTCCCAGGTGATTTTATTATTTTCATTTTGAAGAGGATAACACCATATCTCAAATAATTTATTTATTCAGTTAAAAGTAGATTTTCCCCCTTAAATAACAAAAACTAAGATTCATTAAAGAAATCAATACAACTCATTAAATTTAAAATAGATACAAAAATCATGATAAATGAGGTAAATAATGGCAATATTGTGAGGTGAAGTACTGTTGGGAAATAGACTAAGAGATGTGAGAAGTTTCAGGGGTTTTGCAGGTCTTTGCCTTGAAGGAATCTGTGGACATGTTAGTTCACAAAATAGAAGCGGCTTTCAACAAGGGGGGTATTTGCAAAGCAACGTTTCTTCTTTGCTGCAGGTCATCGCCTTGAGCTTTTTTTGCAAAGCAGAAGCTCAGTTTGGGCCCTTGATGGAGAGGCTGATTGCCCAGCAGATAACATGCAGCTGGAGCTACTATATCCTAGACTTCAAGGCTATTCCTGCTTCACTCCTGACTACATGTCTCTGTGTTTGGAAGAAGTAGATTAAGTACACAGACTCAGTGTTCTCATTTTATACATTGTATGCTCAGCTAGGTCTGTTTCTAACTTAGAGCTTAACATGCTTATCTTTGAAAAATTGTGTAACCATCTATTCCTATTGACAGAATTAGGTAAGGTTCCCCTGGAAACCTCAACAAAATGAACTGTATACATAATTTTCTAACAAAAGACAACTATTTGCTGTACCAATAAATACTAATGTGGAACTTCATTCGGGGTCTCAGTTTGCAGGAAGCTGAGAACCCCTGACTCCTTCATCTTTTAAACTGCTCTTTGTCTCTGTCTCATCATTTCTCCGTCTATAATATATCATTTCTTTATTTCTTATTTCCACACGCATTGTGACGATCCTGCCTTGGGACCTGTTTGGTCTGGGAGGGTAGCCAACTCCTGGCAAAGTAAAGGTAATATTAGTTCATGGAATTCATACCATATATTAGTGTACAGTTACTTTAGATGAAAGCAAGATCCAGTTCTGAGTAATTTAGTAACCAAATCCAAGAAAGAAGTATAATTAGTTTTAAGATTCGCCATGCTATTAAGAACAGATCCACTAACAAGACACACCTACTCCGTTTCACACACCGATCCGGTTTCACTCACTTTCACATACACACTTGTATTTTCATTCACACATAGACATGGACATACACACACTAAAAGTTGATTTTCAATATTTGTACAGTTTTTCTTCCTATGGAGGTTTCTGCAACATTTCTCTGCTTAACAGGAGAGATGCAGTGAGATAAAGTAGCTTCCATCCCTACAATTATTCACACAATACATGAAATACCTTTGTTAGCTACAGATGTAAGACAACACCCCATTGCAGTGAAATCAACTCTCTGAGGAGACAATATACTCATATCAAACACACATTTCTCAGTTCTCTGATGCTCTGCCTGGATCCTGGATACAGACATAACTTTTGCTGGCAAACCTTTAGTTATTAACAGTGTTCACAATGGAAATAGAAAAATTGCAGTCTTTTAGCCACAAGACATCTAATTTTGAGAAATGTAGCTCCCTGATGTTGGATAAAATGAACTCCTGATGTGACATATCCTATTATATCAACTTGCTTAATATGAAGCAATTAAATGTCAGAGTAGTCCTTGTACAAGCTCTGAAAGCACAGCGATTAAGCCCAATTCCCATTTCCACCGTTTTCAAGATGGGAGAAGTAGGTTAAGTTATTTAACTGCTTCCAAACAGTTCCCTCAACTGCAAAATTATATCCACCTGACAGATAAGTTGCTAAGATTGAATGAGATAATTCATGTAAATTGCTGACCATAGTAACTAGTATATATTATAATAAGCAGTCAATGTCAACAATTATTTTGTTACCTACAAAAATATATATTTTAGAGAAAAAAATCTTAAAACATTTCTAGTAATAAGCTTCACTATTTTTTAGCATTTGTTTTAAATTTATAACAAAATTCAATACTATCTGCCTAGAGGAGAATAATCTGTTATTTATAGATAGGGAATAAGCATTGCATTCAGAAACAATGTAAATTTTTAAGAAATGGTGGTCTAAACATTTAGACATTTTATTTTTAGTTTTATGGAGTCCAGAATGATTAGATAAGTTCTTATGATAAAATGCTTGCTCACCTTCTCACTCAAGATTAAGGTGTAAAGTCTATATTAGCAGCTATAACCATTGAATAAAAGTACTGCTTTTTGACATGAATAAATTGATTTCATAATGCTTTCCTTACAATAAATTTCTTGGTATTTAATCAATATACTCTACAAATAATCTAATACTGTTTCCGAAAAACTTTCTCTAGGTGATGATAAAGTCTATTACAAATATCACTAGTACATAAATAAGATTAAAGTTGCTTTTTATATAAGTGTATATATGTGAGATTGCATGGTGTTTAGAAATGCTGACTTAGACAAAGAAGACACTGGTAAAGAATTTAGATAGACTGGCCAGTAAAAATGTGACCCTAAAACTGTAGAGAATAATCTTTTAAAATTAGGAAGTCTTGTATTCCAAGTTTATCAAGAATAGATTACCAAGTTAGCATGTGATATAGCCTTTTTAGACATATTTGATTAACTGATGGAGGTCATATGGCTAGTAAGTTCCAAACCTGTGACTCAAATATGGATTTTCTGACTCATTATTTTTTAAGTTAACAGATGTCCATTCGAGGAGCAAACTCATTAAGAATCCCAAAATATGAGACAGATACTGAGAAACTTAGGTTGAATTGGAGGTAGGGATCCTGATTTCTTCTCCTTAGTCTCTCCAGTATCCCCCACAAGCCCTTAGTGAACATCGACTAAGCCCTAGATTTTCAGAATAGCACAAATTGAAAACGTTTTTGGATGTCATACATTTATCTCACCATTTGTCTTCATATGCTTGATTATATTCTTTAAATTGCAGAATCACATATTTGCCCATAAAAATACCATGATGTAAGTAGAGATCATTTTTCTTTTATACAAAATAAAACTTATACTATGACAAAGCATGTGTTTTTCTCATAGCCACACAACCACCACATAGGTGACAAAACAAGAATTAAGACCTAGATCAACTACACCATAACACCATGGTCATACATCTACTTTTGTTGTCCAGGGATTCATTCTAGTATGTTAGAACCATCAGGGCAACAACTAGTTTCTTGAACCAGGGACTAAGTAAAAGAAAAAGTGCATGGGCAACATTAATTCTATTCCTTATTCTTTTAACTGTGAGTTCTAAAAACTTCCTTTTTGGTTGTACCCATTGTTCTTTCCTCTTAAAAAGCCTACTCTTATAATCCCTCTCAAGGAAACTTCTCAACCTTTTTTCCTCTATTTTATCTCTTTACATTGCAACAAGAGAAGCACTGAAGTCTGCCAAGAATAATACAAAAGGTGGCAAGCATGTGGTTGTAGTTTTCACTCTTAAAGGTAGGGTTATCAGTGAAAGAAGGGAAAAAGTGAACTTTCAGCTTAAGGTTAGTTCTATTTTCCTAGCTAAAATTTGATTGAAAGTAATGCAATATTGAAGTATTCTACCCAGGAAGCACTGACTCTTATGGAGGACCAAGGTTGACGGGAGGCAATGGAACCCCAAGAAAAAGAGAATATAGGATGTAGGGGCACAGGAATAGCATTATGTTCGGAAGGGGGGATATAAATGGTTATCTACAGGTATTTTTTGTTTTTCTTTTCTTTTTTTCCTCATATCAATAAGATCTAGGTTGGGTATACCTTCTGCTTGAGAAAATTCTCAAGGTTTGGACATGGGCCAGAGCTTCTGAATGATCACTTTCATTCACACATTTAGATGCCTTTTAATGTGGAGAGTGTAAATGGAAATAGAGCTTATAAGACATTATTTTTTAAAAAGGTTTAGTATGACATGAAAGTAGTGGTGATTCCACACTAGAAGAAACAAAGCATAAAACCATGGGAAAACTTTGAGCTAACAGTCTGGGTGACCATGGCAGGGCATTCTAAACTTTATTAGGTTGGTGCAAAAGTAATTGTGGTTTTAGCATTGTTGAAATTTGCTATTTGATATTGGAACACATTCTTAAATAAATGTGGATTTGTTATACATCATTTTAATGTACATTTCTCACTTTATGTTTTTTCGCTGATGACTTATTACTTGCTGTTTAGTTTATATTTATTTTAGACTATGGAAATGATGATAAACAAAATGCAAATTCAAGCAATTTTCTTATTTGAGTTCAAAATGGATCACAAACCAGCAGAGATAATTCACAACATCAACAATCAATTTGGCCCAGGACCTGCTAATGAATGTACAGTGCAGTGATGGTTCAGGAAGTTTTACAAAGGAAAAGAGAGACTTGAGGCTGAGGACTGTAGTGGCTGGCCATTGGAAGGTGACAATAACCAACTGAGAGCAATCATTAAAGCTGATCCTCTTACAACTACACAAGAAGTTCTTCAGCAGAAGAACTCAACGTAGACCATCCTATCTATGGTCATTTGGCATTTGAAGCAAATTGGAAAGATAAAAAGCTCAATAAGTGGATGCCTCATGAGCTGAATGAAAATTTTTAAAAAAGCATTATTTCAAACTGTCATATTCTTTTATTGTATTCAATAACAAAGAACCATTTCTTGATCACATAGTGATGTGCTACGAAAAGTGGATTTTTTATGACAACTGGTGACGATCAGCTCACTGGCTGGACTGAGAAAGCTCCAAAGCACTTTCAAGCCAAACTTGCACCCAAAAAAGTCGTGGTCACTGTTTGGTGGTCTGCTGCCTGTCTGATCCACTACGGCTTTCTGAATCCAGGTGAAACCGTTACATCTGAGAAGTATGCTCAGCATATTAATGAGATGCACCGAAAACTGCAATGCCTGCAGCCAGCATTGGTCAACAGAAAGGATCCAGTTTTTCTCCACAACAATGCCTGACCTCATGTCCCACAACCAACACTTAAAAAGTTGAACAAATTGGGCTACGAAGTTTTGTCTCATCCATCGTATTAACCTGACCTCTCACCAAATGACTACCACTTCTTCAAACATGTCGACAGCTTTTTGCAGGGAAAACACTTCCACCACCAGCAGGATGCTGAAGATGTTTTCCAAGAGTTTGTCAAATCCCAAAGCAAGGATTTTATTGCAATAAACAATATTATTTCTCATTGGCAAAAATGTAGTGATTGTAATGGTTCCTATTTTGATTAATATAGTTGTGTTTGAGCCTAGTTTTAATGATTTAAAACTCACAGTCTAAAACCACAATTACTTTTGCACCAACCTAAATAGATTCCAGTTCCTTGTCTGAAGAAGAATAACTTGCTAATTGTCATGGCTCACATCCAAAGGACAGAGTGAATGAGAAGGAGCAGTTACTAAACACTAAAATTGTAGTGTAAACCTTGATTGTGTTTGGTTCCCATTTGAAAGAAAAATGGTTAAAACACTTAAGATGTATAATACAGAGCTGAAATTGTTTCTCTGTGGCATTACTGAAACACTAGAGATATCTGAATTTTACCTAAAATGCAATAGAGATGATGAATATCACATAATAAAAGTAAGAAAATTGTACACAAAATCAAGAATAAAAATTATATGATCATTTCAATAGATTCTGAAACATCCACTAAAATTTAACATTTCCTCATCAGAAAACCTTTGAACAAACCAGGTATTGAAAAACATACCTCAACATAATAAAGGCCATATAAGACAAACTCACAGCTAACACCATACTGAAGAGAGAAAAATTAAAAACCTTTTCTCTAAGATCTGGAACAAAACAAGGGTGTCCACTTTCACTATTTTTACTCAATATAGTACCAGAAGTCCTGGGCAGAGTAATTAAGCAAGAGAAAAAATTAAGGACATCTGAAGTGAAAAGGAAGAAGTCAAATTACCCTTAGTTGCAGATGGCATGATCCTCTGTTTAGGAAAACCTAAAGCCTCCATCAAAAAACTGTTAAAAATGATAAATGAATTCAGCAAAGTTGCAGGACAGAAAATCAGCATACAAAAATCTGTAGCATTTCTATACACCAATAGTGAACAATCTGAAAAAGAAAGCAAGAAAGCAATCCCATTTATAATAGTTACAATAAAAGTAAAATACTTAGACATAAATTTAACCATGAAATGAAAGAGTTCTACAATGAATATTACAATATACTTATAAAAGAAATTGAAAAAAGACACAAAAAAAGGAAAGATATCCCATGGTCATGGATTGGAAGAATTAATATTGCTAAAGTTTCCATACTACCCAAGTGATCTACACAATCAATAAAATCCCTACAAAAACTCAAATGACATTCTTCACAGAAATATAAAAAAATAATTCAATAATTTGTATGGAACCACAAAAGACACTGAATAGCCAAAGCAATCCTGAGCAAAACTAACAAAGTTAGAGGCATCTGGCTTTAAAATATACTGCAAAGGAGTATTAATCAAAATAGTATGGTATTGGTATAAAAGCAGACACATAAACCAATAGAACAGAATAGAGAAACTAAAAATATATGCACACATTCACAGCCAACTCACCAACTCATTTTTGACAAAAGCGTCAAGAACAGACATTGGGGAAAGAACAGTCCCTTCAATAAATTGTGTGGAAAGAGTGGAAATACATATGCAGAAGAAGGAAAATAGACCCCTATCTCTCACCATACACAAAAATGAAATCAATATATATAAAGTCTTAAATGTAAGACCTGAAACTATGAAACTACTAGAAGTAAACATTGGAGAAATGCATCAGGACATTGGTCTGGACAAAGATTTTTTGGGTAAGACCTCAAAAATGCAGGCAATAAAATCAGAAATGGGATTGCATCAAGCTAAAAAGCTTCTGTACAACAAAGGAAACAATCAACAAAGAGACAACTCATAGAATGGGAGAAAATATTTTCAAACTATCTATCTGAGAACGGATTAATAATTAGAATATATAAAGAACTCAAACAAGTCAATAGAAAAAAAAGAACAAATAATCAGATTTTAAAAATGGACAAATGTCTGCATAGATATTTTACAAAAGAAGAGATACAAATGACTAATAGGTATATTAAAAAATGCTCAACATTACTAATCATCAGAGAATACAAGTTGAAGTATACAAATCAGTAACATTTCTATACACCAACAAAAGTCAAGCTGAGAATCAAATCAGAGACTCAATACCTTTCACAATAGCAACAAAGAAAATAAAATACCTAGGAATATATTTAGCCAAGGAGGTGAAAGATATCTACAGGGAGAACTATGAAACACTAAGGAAGGAAATGGCAGAGGATGTAAACGAATGGCAAAACATATCATGCTCATGGATTAGCAGAATCAACATTGTTAAAATGTCTATTCTATCCAAAGTGATTTATAGATTCAATGCAATCCCCATGAAAGTACCAATGTCATTTTTTGCAAATCTAGAAAAAATAATTCTATGCTTTGTATGGAATCAGAAAAGGCCCTGAATAGCCAAAGCAACCTTAAGCAAAAAGAACAAATTGGGAGGAATCACTTTACCAGACTTCAAGCTATACTACGAGACAACAGTAACCAAACCTGTATGGTACTGGCATAGGAACAGAGACCTAGACCAGTGGATCAGAACAGAGAACCCAGATATAAAACCATCAGCATATTGCTATCTGATCTTCAACAAAGCAGATAAAAACACACAATGGAAAAAAGAATCCCCCTTCAATAAATGGTGCTTGGAAAATTGAATAGCTATAATACTGAAACAGATCCATACCTCTTACCACTCACAAAAATTATTTCACAATTGATAACAGACTTAAACCTAGGGCATGAAACTATAAGAATTCTAGAAGAAGAGATTGGAAAAACTCTGACAGATATTGGCCTACACAAAGAATTTATGATGAAAAAATTCTGTAAATAAAATCTACTTAACCCATGGGGGTGAGATAGAATTGTCTGAAATATGCATGTGCACATGTGATTTTTTACATTGAAGCTATTTTTAAAAGTCTAACCTAGAATAATATTATATCAAAAGCAAGACATGAATCTAAATTAAAAAGAAAAGTTTGTTCATTTACCTGAACAAACTGTCCTAGTGGAATTTCTATAAGTAATCATGCTGGAATTCTTAAACAGGTCTTTCTCATATGTCTACATGTACTTATTTTGATGTTTTCTTTCTGGTATGTTTATGTATATGTAAAAGAAATTTACTGCAGCTAAATAGCAAACTGAAGATACTTTCTATATGTTTTCAACTTGCCACACTTTTACATTCCACTAACATAATTTCAATTTATCTCTTATTTCACATCTCTTCTGATTCTTCTGTCTGAATGCCTTGAAATGTTAATTTATAATACTGTGTCAAAGTGGCTATTTGCTTTTCAGGGCCTTGTAAGATGATCTCCAAATAAAAAGTCTCTTTAGACACCAGCTCTAGACAGGAGGCTGCCAGTGGACCTTATATTTAAAAATTCATATTTCTTGTGCTGGGAGTCATTGTGGGAAAGAGGGAGAGAGAGAAAAAGAGAGAGAGAGAGAGAGAGAGAGAGAGAGAGAGAGAGAGAGAGAGAGACTATGTGTATACTTGCCTCTAACTTTAAAGGAAGTGGATTGAATTTCCAAACAACTAGACATTGCTAAAACTTTGGCTTTTGTCCTATTTTCCAAATGATGTTTATCCTTGTGGCCATTATAAAGGATTGCTTTGCCATTTTAATAATCAGATCTGCAAATTTCCACTTAGCATCAAATCCAAACAATCCAATCAGAAGATGATTGACATTCTTACTTATGCCCCCAAATCTATTAAGCCTTATGTTTTACTTCTCCACTTGTCAAGAGTGAGCATCTTTTTATGATCAATTATCACGGCAAGTCTGTTCATGGAGGCATCTCTAATGTTTAGATAGGAAAGCCTAAGTCATTCAACTGTAGTCATCCTATACCCTCCATATAGATTGCTGTATTTTGCAATTATATTTTTTTTCAAGATGAAAATCAGTTGAGCTTGCCCTGAAAATATTTGCTAGTGTCAGAAAGTGTCTTCTGACCCTGAACGATATAATTGTCTAATTACAATCAAAATGAAGCTTTGTTTATGTGAGTGAATAAGTTGAGCACCAAGACTGCTAGTGATACTAAAAGATTCCACAGTTTCTTCTTCAACTTCAAAGGCTAAAAATAACTGCAACATTTCCTTCTAAAAGGCATTCTTCATTTTTTGATAGATGGGGGGTGGGGGTCAGACCTGGGAAATAGTTGCCTAGCTAATGATCTTTCATGTCACCCTAACCTCATTCCTCATTCCATTATATAATAATATATTGTTTAATGAATGCAAGAGGATGACATTTCAATATGAAATGGAGTTAAACTGATAACATTAATACAAAAATTTTGTCTCCTATTTTTTTTAAAACAAATGGAAAATATGCTAGTCTTTTTCAAAGACTGCTAACAAGTAATAAAGGTGGATAATTATTCCCTTGAGAGAACATTTCCTAGTTGCCTAAAGGGGCCTTTGGAAGACATTCAGTTCAAACATTATTCTAAAATGAAATACAAACACAATAGTAACAAATAGTTCATTTTGGATTTTTTTAGGCATAGTAATAGGATCCTACATTTTATTTCATTCCAGGTGATTTCAGAATTTGAACAATTTCCTCATGAAATATGTACAATACATATATTTCTATGTAAAAACATTATAGGGAGTATAATAAAAAAAGAAAATTGATCAATATTTAAGAGTGAACACTCATGGAAAACCTTTCCCTCTGTGATTAATCTCTTTGAAGTTCAAGAGTGCTAAGTTCAGGAACAATGAGTGCTATGTTTATGTTACTTCATTGACAAAGAGCACATTTATGCAATTATCATATCAAGAATCAGTACTGGTTGGATACATCTATACATTTTTACTTGTTCTAATGCAAGAAATCCAAGATTGTACTCAGTTCTGAGATAAATTGAAACATGAGATAGTTTACCTTTCTAGCAATATTTCTTTCAGAGACATAGCCCAAGAAAGGTCAAAAAATTTTGATACAAAATAATCATCCTTGCTTAACCCACACACTTCCTGTTGTAGAGTGACAAAGAATGGCAACCCTGAAAACTTTACGATATTATATTTTCTTGGTCTTTACCTTTCACAAAGTACTTTTTTCCTGTTCTTTCTTCTCCTTTCTTCCCTTCCACTCATGGCAGACAGACCAAAATATCTGGCTGGAACTAAATCTGAAGATAGGAAACTAGTTTACCAAAAACAGATATCAATATATATATATTTTGATTAACTACATAAAAGGCATAAAAAATTCATATATAAATGGATTCAGGCAATTCATTCAAGTGTAATACTATATAGCTAGTAAGGTTTAGTAGAAGTATGGATATACTGAGTTTTTGTGGAAGCAAAGCATAAACTGTGTCCAAATAAGAGCAAACCTCTTCAGAGAGCTTCAGTAAAAGTGTAAAAGTATTTCACACTTCTACCTGTACATTTTTCTTAGCAGGGCCCATTTCCCAGTGAAAGATTTGCAAGAAAGCATAGTCTCCATAAAAATCTGACTCTAATATGAGCAAAAGGAGAACATTCTCCAGTGCCCAGACTGTTCAACCTTTGTCCTAAAAACTTACTAGTCTTTCCCAGGATAATTTTCCATCGGTAACGATAGGTACTATTTAATTTGGTTTTATTTCACATTTAGTCATGGAGGCCTAGGGGTGGTGTGGAGGCGCAAAGAGGAAATACTTTAAAAGTACAAAGAATTAGATTGCCATCAGACTTTTCAAATACAATATAAAAAGTAAAGCAACAATGGAGCAGGGTTTTATTGAAAAAGAAAAATTTCAGTGAAACAAATATAATCCCTAAAATTTATATCTAGCCAAAAATTGTTATTTCAGTATCAAGGCCATAGAAAAACAGTTTTAATTATACAATAATTTTGGAAATTCTATATCCATGAGCTCTTCTTGAAGAATCCACTTCATCCAATCAAGAGAGAGGTAAAAAAAACTTTAGCAAAAATACTGATATTAAGCAATTGGAGATTAAAAAAATAAGTAAGAACAAGGATTGAAAATTAATATACAAATGTAATATATTATAACAAAGTAGAAATAACGTACCTAAAAATTTACAGGAGAAGGAAGGGTGATGGACAAAAGAAAGTAGAATAAGCTCACTAATTGTGTATATGCAATTGGTAGGAACTAAAGGATACTATTAAAAATTGAAAAAAAAGATAGTAAAAAAAAGAAAACATTGGGATGAGAGCATTTTTTAAATGCTATGAATACAAAGGTAACTACTACAACAAAATACAAACTGCTTATATACAATTATATTAATAATAATAAAAGAGCAAAGAATGTGCATTTAATACAGAAGGGAGCACAGTTAACATAATGTTAAAATAGCATGAGAAAGTAGACATGGAATATTTAATATATTGATTATAACAACGAACATGAATTGGGTTGGCTCCTCTATTAAAAGAAAAAAAGACTCATAATATGGCTCAAAAATCAAGGCCCAACTGTATTTTGTATAAAAGAAAAACAGAATAAAGTAAACAATGCCCCCCAAAAAGGTAAGAAACAAAGGGATACATAAAAGTAGATAAGCATATGGAAATAATTCTTTTTATAATGCAGGGAGTAGTGATTGTGATATCAGGCAAAATGAAGTTCAAATCAGAAAGCACCAAACATGACAAAGATGAGCATCTTTCATTCTTAACAGCATGATTTATAGCAAAGATATAACACTTAAGTATATCTCTACACCAAATAACATAGCAAACATCTTTATGATGCAAAAACTATAATAGATAAAAGAAGACATGAATCTAAACACTAATAACAGTAGACTTTAATATACTTTTTTTTTTTTTGGAGACAGGATATCCCTCTCTTGCCTGGGCTAAAGTGCAATGGTGTCATCATAGCTCACTGAAACCTCAAACTTCTGGGCTCAAGCAATCCTCCTGTTCAGCCTCCATGACTGGCAATTTTTCTGTTTTTTTGTAAAGGTAGGGTCTTGCTCTTGCTCAGGCTAGTCTTGATCTCCTGGCCTCAAGCAATCCTGCTGCCTCAGTCTCCCAAAGTGCTAGGATTACAGGTGTGAGCCATTATGCCCAGCTAACATACCATTCATAGTCAAGATAGATAAAGTGAGAAAAAAAGTATTTTAACAAAGAGCTATAGAAATACTTAAAGAAAAACTAATTGAAAAAGAAATTAGGACACTAGTTTATAGAAATAAAGGAATAGCAATGGCTTCCAAAGATATGAGAGGATGTTCAATGTTATTAATTATTAAAGAAACTCAAATTAAATAGCAATGAAATAACTTTTGCACCATCCAATTGGAAAAATTGTAAAATATGATAGCTTATCAAACTTTATTGCTTATTAAGTGTGTGATTGTGGTTATACAAACTTGTTTAATTTTGGAAGAAATTCAGGTCATCTTCACTCAGAATTAAACCGCATATATTTTTGACTCAGTAATTGCATTATGAGTAATTCCACAATGCATTTTCTGACTCACTGTAGAAATAAAGGAGACCAATGCAGTCTTATGAAAGAAAAGGAAAAAGATAAAAAGCATAAAATATCCATCAAAGGAAAATTAAGAATTATAAACTATTAAAACATAGACTAGTATTTTAGAAGAATATGATAAATTCTATGTACTTGTGTGGAAAGATTGTTAGATATATTGTTAACTCAAATAAATAACAAAAGTTTTTAAGAATATCTAAAAAAAGTTTGTGAATGTGTATGTTTGTATATATGTGTGTGTAAAATAAGTGAAAATTTCTAAAATGATATCCAAGAAACAATTGTTCTATGTCGAGAGAAAAAAATCTATTTTCCTGTAACTTTAATTTCATTCCATTTTACAAGGTGTGTGCATTATTTTTATAACAATAATAGTAATGTTTATTAAAAAACTTGAATCAGTAATGTTGAGTTAATAAAAACAAAGAGCAAAGTAACAAATCATTGGAAATTATTATGAGAAGTAAAGACTTGGAGGAATTGATTGTGTACTTTCAAATATAGAAAATTGCAGCTAAATCAAGTTCCTCAGTTCCTCTTCTGCAAAAGTCTGTTGAGTCTTCTTAGCTTACATCTAAGCAAATGGCCTTAAATTGTTGTTCAAGTTTGGAATTGTGGAGTTTTGGTGTTACAATAAACCTTTGGGATTATATAATGTAATTCCTCATGTTATAAATGAGGAGAGTAGAAGACGAAGTGACTTGCCCCAATTCACACACAATCAATGACAGCTAAGACAATAAGGTACTTTTTCTGATTGCTCCATTGGCAGTCTTCCTGCTAAATGATGGGGAAGGGTCTATTTGTCATTCACAGAGAAAGTGGCCCATCTGCTAAGTGAGTAATATTACCAAGTAACTTGTGTTTGCTTTGTTATTCCTCTGCTAATAATTGAGACTATGAGTAATGTTCCAAAAGAAGCCAAAGAAAACAGAAAATAGAGGATAATGAGGCATGTGCCTATCCATGTGTATAGTGAGCTATGCATAGACATACTTTGATCATCTTGACAGAAATAATTAACTAACTTACTTTTAAAAATTAGGAATGAATTGACTGAAAAATTTAAGTCAAATGAGTTTTGAATGGTCAGGGCCTCAGTCTGAGGTCTTGTCTTCACATGGTCCTAAATGAGAATATGTAAGATAAAAGTGCCCCCAGTGGTTTGACTGGCCAGTGTCCATGATGAGTGTAAATGTCCACAGAGGGCAGGAAATAAATCATAGAAAATCTTTATAATCCTTACAATAATACTTTTTTTTTTTTTTGCATATAGCCATGATTATTGACAAAAGCTTCTGTTTTTTAAAATAATTCTACTTCCTTTAATTTGGTCCTTGTTCTATCTCTAAGAGTATTTATTAAGTGTCTGTAAACCATTTCTGGCCTCTTTCTTAGTTTCCAAAATTCTTATACATTTTTAGTCCCTTTTGCTTTGTGTACATATTTTGTGAATCTAGTGTCTTCAGGAGCCTACCTGGACACTCAAAACAGTGTCAGATTCAAGGTTTTTTTGTTTGTTTGTTTTTTGTTTTTGTTTTGTTTTGTTTTTATTTTAGCGTATTATGGGGGTACAAGTGTTAAGGTTATATATATTGTCCATGCCCCCCCGCCCCCCCCGAGTAAGAGTTCAAGTTTTAATTAAACACTTAGCCTGGAAAATGGGCCCAGTGTCAATAAGGTGTTTGTTAACCACCACACAGCTTGTTTTGATTCTTAATGTGGTGATGCTACCAAAAGGGATCATGAATCATCATAAACATTGACTGCTCTTTCAACAGAATTCCAGGGAAAGAGTAGCAAATGAGGAACCAACTCAAAATGACCCTGAGCTCCTGTCATCCACGTAAATCCTTATATAAGAAATATTTCAGCACCTCTGCCCCACTATCCCACATTGAGCTGAGTCTACCTAGAGAGGTAAGAGAGTGGGGAGAAAATGGAGAAAGATGTTTTCTTCCAGAGTCTTCTTCAAGCTTGTGGCAACTGTTAGATGTCATTTTGGATGGCGAATGCTGATTGATACAGTTTGCATAGATGGAAGTGGCCTCTAATCCAAGCCATCTCTACCAGAATTTTCCCACAACACAAAGTGGCCAAATAAATTAACAAGCACAGGGCAGACATTCTAGACCCATCTGTGGCCTCTTGAGGCACAAATGGGATCAAAGTTGCTCTTACTAGGAAGTTAAAATATAATGAATATTCTGGTGCAAAATGCAATACAATATGAAATAAAAATCAATAATAAGACATCCATTGTCACATTAATGGAATTGAACTGTGCTTATTCTATCAACTTAACTTTCTTATCAAGTAGAAGTTTGTAATGAGGACATAACCTTTTTTTCATTTCTGTGTTTTGTTTTACTATGTTTTTGTTTTTTGTTTGCCTTACTGTTCATATCACGTTGCATAAACTAAGATCAGAGTGGCCAAACATCTTTTTTAAAAAAGCTATTGTTCAAGCTACTAGATTTTGAGTATGTATGATGTTTAAAAGTGGCTGATTTTTTTAAGTGTCTTATTTTCTCTGTTAAATTGTGTTTCTGTAAGAGTCACATAAGACTTGCCAGTTTCAGTCATGTTGCTGCTTTTATTTTTGCAATTCCTGGGTGAAATAACAATAGCTAACTAACACTTCTACAGGCTTAGGATATGTCAGAAACTCTTCCCCAGAATTTTGCAAGCATTAAAATGTTTAACCTTTCTGACCACCCTATGAGGAAGGTACTGTTATATTTCTCACTTTACAAATGAAGAAACGGAGGCAAAGAACAGGTAAGCTGCTTGATGAAGGTCACACAGCTAGGACTCATAATCCCTGCTCCAGGGTGACTCTACAGAAAGCACAATAGGCCTTGACCTAAGGGAGTTTGTTTGTGTTGTTTATACAACTGAGAAGGTAGTGTCAAATGCAGGAATAAAACCAAAAGCCCAAATTAGACATTTGGTCATTTATAGTCTTTGCTGCTAGGTGTTCAGATACTTTTTTCTGAGTAGAGGGAGCTTGTGATTTGAGAGCAGTGGCTCTGCTCAATGTAATTTTGTATAATTAGGAGCACTTTTAACAAGAGTCAGAGTAAGCATTAACAGATGCTTATTAAACCAGTCTATATTTTGAGCCCTCCATAACTTTATCTTTTGGTGTGTCTACTCTGTTTGCCTGTGCCCATTTGTCCTGAGTTCACATGCCTGTCTGCCTGCATGAGTGCCGTCCTGGCCTTTTCAATTCACCAATTCTCTGCCACCTACCCAAGAATGACATTTGCAGACAGTGCCCTACCTCTAGAATTGTTCCTCTCTTCAATTTCATTATTAGTTGGAAGGAGATAAGACTAATGGGACAGGGAATTTAATATTTTACTCTCTGGAAAGTTTTCTGTTATTGTTGATTGTTCTAGAGAAGATTCTGATGAGTCTCTTGCACTTGGATTTAAAGCACGAAAGCAGAATGATAAAGGGGAAAAGATTCAGTTAAGAACAAATAACCCCATTAAAAAGTGGGGAAAGGACATGAACAGAAACTTTTCAAAAGAAGACAGTCTAATAGTGAATAAGCATATGAAAAAATGCTCAACATCTCTTTCATCAGGGAAATGCAGATCAAAACCACAATGAGATATCACTTAACTCATGTGAGAATAGCTTTTATCAAAAACTCCCAAAATAGCAAATGCTGATGTGGATGTGGAGAGATAGGAACACTCATATACTGCTGGTGGGACTGTAAACTAGTACAACCTCTATGGAAAGTAGTACAGAGATACCTCAAAGAATTAAAAGTAGAACTACCATTTGATCCAGCAATCCCACTACTGGGCATTTACCCATAGGGAATAAAAGGCATTCAATTAAAAAGACATCTGTACTTGAATATTCATAGCAGTACAATTCACGGTTGCAAAGATGTGGAAACAACCCAAGTGCCCATCAATACATGAGTGGATTAATAAAATATGGTATATGTATACCATGGAGTACTACTCAACCATAAAAACTAGTGAACTACCTCTTATATTATCCTGGATAGACTGGAGCCCATTCTTCTAAGCGAATTATCACAAGAATGGAAAAACAAACAACACATGTACTCACTATTAAATTGGTACTAATTGATCAAGACCATTCATACCTATGGAAGTAACATTCATAGTGTGTCAGCCAGGTGGTGGGGTCAGGGAGGAGGGGATGGGTAAATTCACACCTAACAGGTTTGTTGAGCAATGTCTGGTGGTTGGGAAAGCTTGTAGCTCTGACTCAGGTAGTACAAAGGCAATATATGTAATCAAAGTGTTTGCACCTCTGTAATATTCTGAAATAAAAATAAAAGAGGATATTACTGGGAAAAAGAAAAAAACCAAGACATCTCTCTAGTTTCTAGAATCAGGCAGTGTGGTCACAGCTTTCTACCCCGCCTATGTGGTCCAATGCTGATTGCGAGTCCTGCAAAGAAGTCTTAGGACCTTAACTTCCTTTTCATGGCAAATGATCAAACAAATAATCTGGATCTGACCCTGACTTACTATTCTGTCCCTTCCTCTACATTTGGCCCTTTCAAGGATGTCAAGAGCTGGCTGCAAGCTCTGGTTGTATTTCCCTTAATAGGCAATGCTCCTGGCCTTTGTGGATGCTGTCCCCCTGTCTGGAGTAATCCTCCTCTTTCCTCCTCCCCATTCCAACCTTCACCACCCTTTATGTGGAGTGCTTCTAGGGATAGGATGCAGTCTCAATGTGAACTCTTCCCTCAAGGCACCATCAAATGTCTTTCTTCTGTGCTCAAACCAAATGCTTATTTTCTAAATGTTTCCCTAGGGACTAGAGTGCACTCTTGCATTACATATTGACAAAGAATTGTCATGAATATATACGCAGAGTATAATTTTTACTTTAATTTTTTCAAACACACTTTATCTTTGCCTTATATTTCTATTTTCTAAATTCAAAGTATTATTTTTCTCAAGCAGTATGAACACTAAATTCTCCTTTATTAAGCCTATGTAAAAAAAATAAAGTGGGATTTAAGGAGAATTCTTTTCTTTTACTGCGTTTTATAAGGGAGGGAGAGAGACAGATACTCAAATTGCCTAGAACATTAACTCAAATCTATAATTTATTTTGTCCATTATGAGCTGCTACTGAAGATATTTCTATTATCGAAGATGAAATAAGAAATAAAATTTCACAAAAAAGTTAAATATCATGTATTTCAATTTATTCTATTCAATACTTATTAAGTATTTACTATAGGCCAGTTACTATTCTAGATATCAGATACAGAGCTGAAAAAGAAGTTTACAGTGGAGAATAGAAAGAAAAAGTAATAATGAATATGATTTAATATTAATATCTTTTTAAATATAAATTTTCAGAAAGCAAAATGAACCTGTAATGAAGACAGATCTGTAATTTGATTTTGAAGTTTTTAAGGACATATTTTTTTCTTGTCATGTTTACAAATTTTCATGACCTTCCATGAATTCTGCTGTCTGTTCCTTTGTAAACAAGAGCCTTTACAGCCTGGCTAATTGTAGATACTTGAGGTGGAAAGCACAAGAAGATATTAGGAAAGGAAACTAGAGTGAAAGCAAAATATGGGTCAGCAAGAGAAATGGTTGACAAAAATTTTGTGCCCTAATTGAGGTCGTTAAAGAGACTCTATCATTGCAGATGCACCAAACCAACTTAAGAGGTGACTCCTGCATGCTTTCTGTCAGATGGGTTATTAGGTTACCTTTAGAGCATCAGAAAAATACAAAGAAAGGAAACCAGTTTAGGGAGAAAGTGACAAGTGTGAGAGGAAGGAAGGGAGGGAGGGAGGGAGGAAGAAAAGATCTCTTATGAGACACACACTTGTATCCCTTCATTTAGGGTCCATGCTTTCTGTTGAGCCCACATCTAGCTCTTTGTTCTCTCACATTATTACTACTAAACTCTTCTCAGAAATTTCTCCTCTTTTTGGAAGTTTTAATGTTGAATTTTCTTCTCTACACTTTGGTGGAAATAGATAAGCCTAACTGGAGCCTACTTGTTCAGAAGGTTTGGAACAAATTGCATATGATGCCCTCTTCCATGGAGACACAGCTGAACATTAGGTCATTCTTGCCTCTGTTTCCTAAAGTTTTTGAAGTCACTCAAGCAGCAGGTGTAGCCACTCTTACAGAACACAAGAGGCACTTCTCCCCAGTTGTATTAATGTTTTCATTCCATATCATGTGTGTATTGGTTAGTCCTTGCCAAGTATAACACTCTTCTTTTGTATAGAAAATCATTTTCAACCCTAGTATCTGAGAATAACCTAAGAACTTCTAGAAAGTATGCTAACTTTGCCAAAGTGAACATATTTTCCTAGGAAGCAACATTTACAGAGGTTTCTTACACTTAGATTTTCAGATGCCTCATTTTATTAGTGGAATTTATTAGAAAAAAATCATGAGAAGTGTAGTTTGGTGGTTTAATATTCAGAGAGATGTGTCAGAGTAACTGAGAATTTGGCAATTTTTCAAGAAGATAAACTGCTTTATTGAAACAAAAAGTGTGTCATTAGAACTAGTGGAAGGTCAAGATCCAGTCACAGAAATAAGATAAACATAATCAAGTTAATAGATCCTGGTCTCTAGTTACAGCATGCTCCACCCTGCTCAGATTTTATTTATGAAAGTCTATATTCCCCTGGCTTAGGAGAGGATTAATCCCACAACCTGTGCTTGCTTTTGACCTGTATATGGAGACAAGTGGCCAGAGCTGTGAGGACTGGAGGGCCAGAGTGGCAGGAAATCAATCATACTTCTTTGTGTAAAATAAAGCTAATCCACATATACTATGGCCATCACAGTCTCTCAGATACCCTGGAAAGAACTATCAATAAAGTCATTCTAATATCCATTCTGGAATTAGATCTGCACAATCTCAGAGTTCATTTTAGTATATAGGAGTAGCAAGGCATAAACTACCATGGGTAAGAAACGAGGATGACTTCACCAAGGGAAGGGAAATCAAATGTAACTTTAATCAACAAAGTGCACATATTTCATATGAGCTCTATTAACACAATGCTTCGAATATGGTGTACCAGTTTATTATTTGGGCAAAATTCTGAACCTGCTATCCTTCTTATAGTATGAAATTTCATGAAATTCATTTCTTGGCTTTCATTACCATTAGGACCAAAAAAAAAAAATGCAACAGAAAAATTTAAAAGAGAAATAAAGTCACTCACAATGTTTTACCATTTCAAATGGTAATTTGAATAAATTACCAAATAAATATTTTACCAAAATAAATTACTAAATATTTTACCAAATAAATTACCAAATAAATATTTCTTGTTTCTCCCAGTTGTTCTTGTACTCTGGGCAGCTTTTGTCACTTTCAGACTTTGTGAGATATTTTTTGACCATTCTTCAGAAATTATGACACTCTTATGCAGTAGACATCATTTTTTATTTTCTAAATATGAAAATTTGATTAAATAATTTATGACATTAACATGAATGCTGAAGTGAGCTTAAAGAAATCTAACCTTATTATTAAATGATAATAAATGTTTTAATATCTATTTGGATTAGTTTTTCTTTAAGATAAGAATCCTCACCAAATGTTAATATGAAACAAAACTACTGGTCCAATCATGGATATTACAATCACAGGCAAATTTTACTTAAATATGAATATAAAATATAAATGAAATACTCAATATGACATAAAGCATAAGCATAATATAAAAAATTTAATTGTTTTAATTCATTTTTTTCCAGCAAAATTATATTGGTACCCACTAAATGCCAGATCATATTCTGCCCTGCATATATCCTTCTCATAACTTCCCATTATCATTAGAATAAACTACAATTTTCTTACCATTTTGCCCAAGATCTAGGCTGAACACATGCTTCTCTCCAACTCACAAAGAGATCTCATTTCTGTTTCTATAAAGCCTCCATTTCGAGAGTTTTCATATACTGTTACATCTCTTGGCAACACTCTTCACCTTCCCAACCCCTCCTCAACCTCCACTCCTTGGATGATGGATTCTTTTTCATACTTTGCAACTAAATTTAAATGTTACTTCCTCAAAGTGGCTTTATTTCTATATAGCTTTCATTCATTGAATGTTTTTTGGTTAATAATTTACTTGTATATTTTTTGTCTTTCTCTACTTTGGCGGGGAGAAGAATTTGTAGATTTTTTACATATTCTATCCTGAATACTTATAACAGTGCCTGTCAAAGTAGATTTTGGGAATGCTGGGATATAATTATAAATGTAGAGTTATAAGTTGGAAAATCTTAACAGAATATATGATTTCTAATGAACAAGGAACAGTTCTCAAAGACATCCACACTAAGGTATATTGGGTTTTTGTTTTCTTATTTGCTTTGTTTATTGACAGCACCATCCAATCTTGCCATATGAACACATGGTTTCACATGTATAGTCACAGCTCTGACATTATTCTTAAATAAGTGAATGTATCCACATACCAAAGTAGAAGAAAAATATGCAGCCTGTATATATTGCAGAAAAAGATAACATTTGGGTTTGGATTTTTTGAAGAAAATTATGAGAATTGTACAATGTTTCATGATTCCTAGTATGCAAATATCTCTATTATTGGTTGACAATTTTTTAATAACCAAGCAATGCCCACATTTTAAAAATTGCAAGTTTTTTGGGAAAGTGCTTTTACTTTATCATCTTAAAGTTACATACATTGTATTGGTCACTACAATGTTTATATTGAGTTAATAATTATGAAATACTAAGTACCTATCCTTATATTGTTGCATCTCTGAACATTTTTTTAGATGTAGGTCTTAATATTATTATTTTTGAGAGGAAAATAAGAGAATTGGGAAATAGTAATAATCAAAATATTGTATAATCTTAGCACTCTGAGAAGCTGTTGGAGGAAGATCACTTAATCTCAGGAGTTTGAGACCAGCCTCAGCAAGAGTGAGACCCCATCTGTGCAAAAAATACAAAAAATTAGCTGGGCATGGTGGCGCGCACCTGTAGTCCCAGCTATTCAGGAGGCTGAGGCAGAAGAATTGCTTGAGTCAGGAGTCAGAGATTGCAGTGAGCTATGATGATACCAATGTACTCTAGCAGGAGCAACAGAGTGAGACTATTTCAAAAAAAAAAAATATATATATATATATATGTACACACATATTGCTACCTTATACATTGAAAAGTTTATGGTTGAAGTTGTATCTGTAGGTTAGCAAATAATCAAGTAATAAATAAAACTTTATTTAAATGTTTACATTTTGACTTAACAATATTAAATAAAAGTCAAATATCAAACATGTTTCTGAACTTCTCCCATTTTCCCATTCTTAAGAATGAGAATTCAGCAGCTTCCAAAAAAAAAATCCAAGTACTTAAACTATTTTTTAAACTTTTTTGTCATCCTTTACATAGTTGTTTTTATAAAAGCATATCTTTGCTCATGTTTTTTTCCTCTGTTATTTGCTTTATTATTCCATCTCTACCTTCTAACACGTAGTTGTAAACTCTGTCATTTCTACGTGGAAAGTATTTCCTTAATTCCTCCAAGGGATTATGATTGTTTGTTCAATCCTAATAGCACCAGATGCATTTCCAACATTCTTACCCTGTCTGACTCTTTTTTGTGTATTTGTCACAAATAATAAATTTTAAGATGCCTAAGAGCAGGTAGTGTTTTTCATCCATCTTTGCATCCCAGTAGCACCTAGCATAGATTCCAGGACACAGGGTTGTTCAGTAAATCTTTCATGAATTGAATGTCTCTATGACTTAAATTCCAAGAGCAATGTAAAAAAGGTCAATCTTGAGAACCAGCTGGAGAGAACCAGTAATGGATGACAAATGCAGCGCCAGTAAATATGGTTTCCCTTATGAATAAAACATTTAAATTTTGCTTCTTGATGTCAATAAGAAGGAAAAAAATCAAAAATTTAAGCCAATAAAATATTAATAAGAGAATTGAACATTTCAGTTGATTTCATCTTATACTATAACATATTAAAATATAAAACAACTTAAATGCCCACAAATCAATTTAATGCCTTAGTGACTTGTGAAAGAAATTTAATGTCAGATGAAGTAATTATCTTTCAGAACAATGTTCCTGCTATTTATTTCTCATTTTATTTGTTAAATTGTATGTAGTATAAGCAAGAAAATTTTTTATCCTCTTTAGGCATCAGTTTGCCAAATGCACAGGTAAATAAAAACCAAGCCCTTCCCTTGGACTTTAGACAGAGCATAAAGCCAACGCCAAATGCTTTACTCAGAAAATGACTGAAGGAAAACACTAATGTCTAAAATTTAAAAGTGTTCAAAGATTTATCTTAAACTTTAGATATTTAGGGATTCACATGGTTCTCAAAAGTGTTCATTTAAGATTCATGTTACAGAAATATTATGATCAAATAAAATGAGCAAGACTGGGATGTCTTGAAGTGATATAATGATAAAAGGCAAGGGGGGAGGGTGCATCTAAATGGAAGCCTACATATTTCATAATAGTGAAGGTGATACCAAATGAGAACTCAGGAATGAGGACTTTGAGAAAGTCAAAGTCTGAATCTTTGAGTGCAATCTTTTGACTGAATCCAAAGTTTATTGAATGAACTCATCAAATGGTAAAATGGTAAAATCAGTTATCTGGTCAAATAAATCAGTTTTTTGTAAGAACTGGCAATCACTGGATTCTTCATTGTGGGCAATAGGCTCAATATTTCTTCATCAGTCTTTAAAATGAATTGATTTTGTACCTTTGTTTATGAAACAGATTGATAATAAATGAGATAAATGAAATTATTAAAGTAAGTTATAAATGTTAGAAAATTATTCCTTCATCCAGAGTGACTACTGTAAGCACAATGCCATATTATTATAGTTAATAATTGAATTAATGTTTACCACCTCTCACCCAAATATACTTAATAGACTATTTTAGGAAATAGTCCTTTAAAGCTTTGATGTTTTCCCCTTTTTGCTATTTTGTCATCACTTTACTTTATATTTGCATTATGTCTCTCCCATATTTCCATAAAAAGTACACCCTTGTTCAAACATTACTCCATACTGTTACTGGAGTTTTCTTTCTTAACATTCAAATGTAATATCACTCTTCTGTTTAAAATTTGACTGCCTCTCTCCTGGTCCTCCATAAACTCATTCAGAATAAAGCACTGACTTTCAGGCACAGCAATTGTCTCTACTAACTCTTCCTTGTAGCCACACTAACTCATTTACTATTTTATGGAAATATTGATTGAGGATGTCTTATCTTTCAAATACTACACTTATGTCCATATGCATTGTCATATTTACTTCTTGTAGTTGACACTTTTGATGCCCCAACCATGTCCCCTTTATTGTCCCAGGTACCACCCCAATTGCTGTGAGAGTTGGCTGCTAACAGCTAAAAGAGACATGTCCTTCATGTCCAAATGGTAGCCACCTTATCCTGGAGGTAACATGCTGCTCACTGTTCACTCTCACCCCTCATCACATCCACAGCCAATGACTGACTGACTGACTAGGGTTACAAAAGCCAGTCACCTTGCCTCAGAGCAGGACCAACTCTGGATATTTCACGCTCCTAAGCTTCCCGTGGGATCAGACCAAGGCTGAAGTTGAGAAGTTCTCAAGTTGAGAACATATTCTTGCTTAGCTTATAATTTCTTTCTTATCCATGTTTTCCATTCCCCTTTTGAAAACACTATTCCTACCAAATTCTGGCACAAGAACCTGCTTCTCAGGCTCTGCCTCTAGAAAACTCAATCTTAGATATTCTTCAGATGAACTTCATGAAGGTGGTATTACTACTGGCATTTTATAGATAAAAAAATTGAAATTTAAAAAGAATGTTACTTCTTTCTCTGTTCTTTCATAATAATAAATTATTTCAAAATAACTGATAAATTATTATAGTGGGTCACAAGTACAAATGACTTCAGAGCTCAGGCAGATAAAATGCACATCGATAAGCTCGGGTATAAGATAATATACCAGTGAATAGCTGAAACTGAATCTTGTATCATCACAAAATACATGCAGATTTTATTGTGTTTTCTAAAACCACTATCTATGAGCCCAAATTGATCTTTGGACTATGAGTTTGTAATTTCAGTTCCATAGTCCCAAATGGATAGGGGGATATATTTTGATATATTTTTTCTATTCTAGACACTAGACTAAATGACTTAGTATGTGATCTGTTTGAGCCTCCACTCTGCTATGTAGACAAGGCATTTTGGGTCGACAGATACCATTGGTTGTGTTTCTACAGCCTTTATGTTTCCCCGTTTGCCCTTGCTGGCAGAGCTTACTTTGGACCATAATGGCTGACAGTGGCAGACTTATTCCTAGCCCTCTTGTGGCTAGTGATTGCCATGTGATGCTGTTCTCTCCTTTGGAATTCTAGGAATAATTCTCCTCCCTGATTAAAAATAAAATCACAAAGATCTCCAATAAGAAAATGCAGCCCACAATTCCTGGTTTTTCTCTGAGAATGTGATACACAGGCTACTATATCTATCTTGTGACCACAACGCTTGACACTGATGGCACAATGAGGATAGGATGAGGAGCGGAGAGATGGGAAGAGTCAAAGCACTAGATGATGAAGATAAACATGCGTGCTGAATCAACTCTGAGGCTCCTTCCATCAGATTTCATGTTACAGGAAACCAAAAATATAAAACACTTTTGTTTGAGCCACTTTTCATTGGTGTTCTATTACTTCTAGAAGAAAGCATCCTAACTGATATGATGGGAGAAAAGTAAGCCTCAGAGAATTTTGTTAGCTTGACCAATTTTATATAGATAGTAAGTAACAGTGTTAGCATTTAGACTCAGGTCACTGGCACATCTGTGTGGGGAATTTTTTCTTCCATAGAATGTAGTGTTTATGAAGGCTTTTGCTGTTTTGTAGTTTTCATTAAGCTTCTTTCAAATGTTACATTGGGCAACTGGTTCAAAACATACGCATTTCTCAGTAAAATAATATACATGGGGAAGGATTTTCGTTAAAGTATTGGGGATGAATACCCAGCTTATTTTTATGCACTATAAAATGAAAATGAACCTTTGTTATTTGAAGTAGTTGGATTTCAAAAATAACACATTTTCCTACCTCCTGTTCACATTTTCTCTCAGAAGAAAAATGGAAATATTCTATTGGAATAAAGAGCAAGATAATTTGATTTTAATATTGATTTCCTGTACATAAATGTTATTTTCTATATTCAGGAGATTTTCAAAAGGCAAATTTAAGTTATCTAGAAAGTTTATCCTTCTACCTCAGCATATGCACTATACAGAGGTAAACACATATAGATTCAAATAGGACTTTGTATAAAATAACCATTGGATGCATTTGTATGAAAGATTATTTTTCACCATTCAGAGGTTTTCTGTTTGAAAGTTTGAATTTAAAAGAGTGAGTGATTTTTATGATCAACTTTGCATTTCAGAGGACATTTATCTATAGATTGCAAAATGCTCAGTGGTTCTTTCCAAAAGATACCTCTGAATGAGACTTGACAACGATGGTCTTATTACTACAGCAAAATGACCTTCTAGTAAATCACAGATAATCACCCCAGCAGTAAAAAAAATAAAGAAAAAGCCAGAAAAGCATACATACCCAAGGGGGCAGAATTTAGAAGAAAGATATTTGTTAACAAAATTAAATTGAATGAGAGAAAATGAATTATAAACAATTGATTATTTTTTTTTTTAAAAAGCCAATCATTTCCCAATCAAAAAGTAGGAACTATTTTTCCTTTTGGAGTATATCAGTACAATTTGAAATGTTTCAAACTGGTTTATCTGATAAAACGGTAATACTCTTTTTATAGTTCTTTGCAATTTAAAATGGATTACCATGTGCATTTTCTCATTTGATTGTTACAATTTTCCTGTAAGGTATATAGGCTAAGGATTATTATCTCATTATTTTATAGGTTAGGAAACCGAGAAAGAAAAGTAATACTTGTCTAGGATCATATGTAGTAATTGGGAGGTTTTCATCCAAACACTGGAGTTCTATTCTACTGTTTTTATAAATTACACTGTAAGAAGTTATAAAGAATGGAGCTTGAAAAGAATATAGGGTTTTCTATAGTTTCCTAATTTGTACTGTTAAGTAAGAGAAGGTTTTTTCATTAATATTTCAGGAAGTTTCCATTTTTATTATTATAGAAGAATACAGAGGACTAAAAATAAAGTTGCCTCTCCTAAAATTGAAAAAGAAGACAACTAATAAGAGATAAAATTCTATGATAAACTGGAAATATTTTGTATCTTGATCTGAGAGATAATTACACAGAGTATAGGCATATGAAAAATTATCAAAATGTATGTTTAAGATTAGTACACTTTACTTATTAGTATACTTTACTGTGTAATATTAATCTCAATAAAGTACATAAAAATATGTACATAAATGTATTTATACATATGTGCATACATGTTCAATCACATCTACAATGATGCCATACATACAGCAGAATTTTCTGTATATAAAATTAATGTTGCAGTGGCACTTTTACCTAATGCTTACTTTGTTGTATAAGTACAAAGAAAATGTACTGTTTCTTAGACTGTATATATGACAATCTGTTCAGGAATAATATAAAACCTATTATTAGTCATCAATAAAATGGTTGAATTACACAATCATATCTTTTCTGGAATTGTTTGCATCATCTACTTCTAAAGCCTAGAGGACCAATGGTCACAAAGAAGATATTCAATAAATATATACCTATTGATCAAGTGAAAGAAACTTCAAAAATACAGGGTATATTTTTAACAAATCTTTTAAGCTCCACTGTTCTCTCCCCCATACCTGGACTACATCCTAACTTGATGTGATTCTTGGCTGATCAAGTGATCAGATCTTCCTTGGACAATCCCCTTTCAAGTTCCAAAGCTTCCCCTAAAGCTATGACAGCTTGTCTCAACAAAGTGTATGTTCATACGGTCACCATCTTGACTCTTACCTGTGAAGTGATCTCAGATACCTGTAAGAAGGAGATGAGTAAAGGGTGTGTGTGTGTGTGTGTGTGTGTGTGTGTGTGTGCGTGTGTGTGTGTGTGTGTGCATGCTGCTTGGCAATGAATTGATGACAAATAACAGGCATTATACTAGATACTTTATATATCTTACTAAATCTTCACAACACTACAAGATAAGAATTAATGTCAAAGTAATTAAAAATTATGCCAACATTTCAATTTGAAGTAAGTTGAGAAGAGAAAGCAGGCTTGTCTCACTGTGAAGAATGTTCTGCTGTAATTTTGTCATCCTTCTTATTTTCAATTTTCTAGAATTATATAACTTTAAGGGAACTTTGCAGTTACCTAGTGATATATATGTGTTTATTCCTATAGAATCCTTAGAATATAATCATGTGCCACATAACAATGTTTTGGTCTTAGACCACATATAGAAAGGTACTCCCATAAGATTATAATACCATATTATTACTGTACCTTTACTGTTTAGATTCATGTAGATACACAAATACTTAACCTTGTGTTACAATTACCTGCAGTATTCAGTATAGTAACATGTTGTACAGGTTTTCAGCCTAGGAGCAATATGCTATACCATATAGCCTAGGTGTGTAGTAGGCTATTCCATCTACATTTGTAAGCACACTGTAATGTTCACACAAGGACAAAGTCACCTAATGATGCATTTTTCAGGATGTATCCTCATCAAGTTGAATTGCTCATTTTTCCACAGTTAACAAAATAATCAGAACTAAAATGTAAATCTCCCAGTTATATTAGAAAAGGATTTCTTTTATAAGAAGCACTAAAGTGCTAAATGTCCATCTAATAATGCATTACCTCTCCCAAGAGCTAGTAACAATTTAAAAAAAAAGACTCTTGGAAATAAAAAAATACAAATGTGAAGTAAAAATCCTTAATGGTACTATAATTCTGTCCCTCCCTTATAAGTATCATAGCCTTTTTTAAAACTACATATTAATCATTTGTATTTTCTCATTTCCCATACTAGATATGCTTTCAAAGTGAGAGCTCTGTTCTTTCTCTGTTTATTGTTTGTTTTTGTTTTTGCTTTTTAATTCTAGAGCAGGCTTGGTACATACTAGGTGCTCAATACTGTTTGCTGAACAAATGAAGAATTAATGGTCTATTGGATGGAAAGTGGTATTGCAGTCACCATGATCATGAGCTAATTTATTATTTATTTTTATCCAGGGAAGATTTTTGGGTTCCCTTGAAAATATCACTTGTGTGACAGCCTACTTAACCTATAGGTAAGGATGGCAGCCAGGGTAGAAATAAGTCTGTCATCCCCAGAGTGACTACCAATCATTATAAAAAGTATGTGTGCACCACTCCAAAGGAGAAAGATACAGCAGCTTCATTCATTGTATTTCATTCCAAAAAAGAGTTGGTCAAACAACTCAGAATGTTGGCCAAAACACACATCTTAGTTTTAATTGGCTTGTGTGATCAACCATTTGGGAAATATTATTAGATTCTGCTGCAATTCATTTTTTTTGTTATTTTATTAGAGTAGCTTTTTAAAAAATCTCAAATAGGGGGAAAAAAAAACCCTGTCTGTTCCTTCTACTTTGATTATTAATGGCCAGATATATCCTTCTCTTCTTAATAATCAATGCTAAATGTGTCCTTAGAGGCCTACCCTAACAAGATCAGATGCAAGGCCAAAGTGAATTTTTTTTCCATTAGTATGCTTGCTGCATGGAAGACACTGTACGGATTTGAAGCTATGGATGTAGATGTAGAAAACTGTCAAGGTATTAAACAGATTTCATTAGCTGGAAGTGACCAAAGGTATTTTTTGTTGTTGTTCCCTCATTATAATAATAGTAAGATCATAAGTCTGATTAAGAATTCATATTGCATATTGGTTAGATTTAATTATAAAAAGGTAGTTGTCAATTCAGCAGCAAATTTTATCAAATGCCATCACTATCTGAAATGACACTGGCAATCTATGAAATGTTTGCACTTTACATCCCTGAAGGTAGATGCCTGCAGAGCTCTTGTGGTCACCAGGAGAAATATTAATACACAACCTCATTAGAGAAGAAGAAAAATGGACGGCTGAGTTTATAAAATTAAATTATTTGGCAGATTAATTATTTTCCATTTTTGTGGTTAGCAAGGGTTCTTACCAAAAAAACTCCCAAAAAACAAAAAAAACAAAAACCAAGTATATATCAGTGAACTTCACTGCTAAGAGGGGAAACCAATCAAAGCCCCCATTGATTCCCTAAAGTACTAAAAAGAGAGAGATTATTTCATGGGATTTTCTTTCTAGAAGATGAAGAGGTGCTCTCTTCAAAGTCCCTGTATACCCTTCTGATGGCCAATATTTAGGTTACCTCCTTCTAGCTCTGATTTTCACTGAGTACTCTAATTTCATCTGAGTATACTCGGAGCAATTTGGCACCTTGAGAATGTGCTTTCTTTATTCTGATCTGCAAACTTCCAACATGGGGACCCCCTAAATCCCCAAATTTAGGCTGTGCTGTGGTGCAGGAAGAAAGTGCCACTACCCCAGTAGGAGTAAGAAGGGACATTTCTTAACTGTCTCTTGTATTGAGAACAATCTAGGATTGCACAAAATATGTTTTCTCTCTGATCTGCCCACTCAAAATGTCAATATGTTTACTAAAAGTGTCATGCATGATTTATTTGGGTCCAAAATCTACCAATACAAATACTTGAAAGGGTCTTTTGTTTGTTTAATTTGTAACTTCATAGGCTTTTTTTTCCAGAATGACATAAAACTATACCATGAAATGTGAGTTATATATAGCTTTCAGTACAGCTACTTTTATAATTATGGTATAATAATATTTTGATATTCATTTCCTATGGTGTTTTAATGGTATTGCCATTCATAAGCAAATAGTTGAAATATTTGGTGTTTTATAGCCAAGAGTCTTTTTTTAAAGCATAATTTCCATGTAATATTTTTTTCTAGAAGGCAGTTTTTCTTCAGTCTTTAAAGACTCAACTCCTTACATGGCTTTGGTGCAGAGGTCAGAGGACAGTACCTTGGGTCTAAATTGGGTGAGGGTGTTTGGTCCTTCCAGTCTTCATAAGAATGATTCCTGATTACCTTGCTGTGAATGGCACCACTCATGCAGTAATGTAGATGCACACAGAGCTTGGAAAAGACACAAACATCAAGGATACAAGCTTCAGAAATGTCCTTGATGGCTGCAGCCTCTACTCTGTGAACTTCTTAATGGCCTTGCCCTTGGGTACACACTGGGCACAGATGTGCAGCCAATAGGCTGCATCTGGCCATGACCTTTTATGACATGACTGATCTTCCTTCCTTTCTTTGTCATCATGGAAGAAAGGATTCAGGAGAAGAGAGTCTTTTTTCTGACTTAAATTGCATCCTCCTTCTCCTCCTTCTTTCCAATTTATGTAGGTATTCTTTTATACACACGTATGTGTGTATGTATCCTGTTTATAAGGGTTCTTGTACCAGTGTCTTTATTACAATTGGTGGAACAACTCTATTTGTATGCCTGTTTAAAGTTGATGGTCCCTTCTATCGAAAGTTTTATGATTGATTTGAAAAGAAAAAGAATGTAGACTATTGTATCTGTAGTGATGCCAAGAACATTGATAGCAAAGGGGGTAATTGAGTAAAGAGATGGAGGTAAGGAAAGAAATGTTACTAGACTGGAAAGTATGTGGTTGTGGAATGGAGAAAAACATTGGACATATATGAAAAGGCAGGCTGAAGACAGATTGGACAAACTTTGCATGTCAGGGTGATTTCAAATATGTATAGACAATTGTAGATCTTTGAGAAATAAAGGGCCTGCTTTAGATTTTTTCTTGGAAAATATTTTCAAATTCAATGACAGTAAGACTCTACCATTTTGTCTTCATATCTTTAAGTGTCTGGGAAACTAAGGGCAGGTAGATGACAGCAAATGCTGATTACAGATTATAAATAGTTCAAAAGACTTAAGAGGAAGGCCAATTAGGATGAGCTAACAGAAACATATATGAGTATGAGTAAACATCTTAACCAGCAAAAAAACAATATTTTGCAACTGATAGTGAAAGGTGAGAGAGGATATCGTAGCTGTTCAGGATGCTATAACAAAATGTCATGAACTGGGTGGCTTTGGCTAAAATAACAGAAATTTATTTTCTCACAGTTCTGGAGACTGGGAAGTCCAAGATCAAGGTGGCAGCTGATTTGGTTTCTCCGGAGGGCTTTCTTCCTGGCTTGTGGACAACCTCCTACTGAGTGTGTCTTCATGTGGCAAAAAGAGAGGGAACAAACTCTCTGGTGTCTCTTCTCGTAAGGACGCTAATCCTATCAGATCAGGGTTCCAATGCTTATACATCATTGAATCTTAATTCCCTCTATTTAGGCCCTGTCTTTAAATACAGTCCCATTATGAGTTGTGTCCCCTTAAAACATGTTAATTTCAAAGGGACACAATTCAGACCATTGCAATTAGGAAGAAACCTAATCTGGCTGGTCTCTCTTCAGTACTCTTCTGTATTACAGAGACCCAAAGTTTTAGGTCATATATATAAGATTTAGCAATTTATTCTAATTTTCCAGACACTGGGAAAAAAAAAACTCTTTAATTAATATTTTAAAAGCTGTATATTTTAACACTGGAAATACCTTTGTGTAGTACTAAAATAGGTGTTATAAGTGTTGAAAAAAATAGAGTAAAGTTTCAGGAAATTAAGAGGCAGAAGAATTCTCTCTTCTTTGTTAAATTTCTTCCTCTGTGCTGGCAGTTCCTGCTCTTTTTATATCCCTCTATTGGGCTAAGCTGGAAGCGCCATGTAAACTAGTTTTTAGGCAGAGATGGAGTGGTCTTTTAGCTCCATAATGTAGGAAAATTGCCTACAATTTTTCATTCCCATGTTCCATTAAGTCTACACAGAAGGAGTCTGGAAGTTAATTCAGACAGTCGATGGTTTTAAAACCCCAAATAAGAAATGCCTGTAAGTCACCTGGTAAAGTTCAAAGAGAGGATTTAAATCCTTTGGCTGCATCCTTCCAGGCCAGGGATCATTTGGTGGTGAAAAAAAATCATGCCTAGTGTCACAGCCCAGTTTCTCCCGACACTCATCTTCTCTGCTTCCTCATCCTCTGTCTTATTAGGAGGGGAGTGATGGAAGTGCCTGGGATAGAAATAAGTAAGCAGCTGGTGGTATGGTTTTGAAGCACATTCTCAAAGCTAAATGCTAGTCCCCATTTCCAAAATCTCTGGCTCAAAGTAAATGACAGTTGGGCTATTTCATTCTAGGCTTAATTCAGTATATATGGGTCCAAGCTATTCAAATGCTAAGTTGCAGAATCCTTCATTCTTTCAAATATAGGACACACAATTCTATCTCTGATCTTGTATATAAACAGCAAGCAATGTGAAAGTTTCCTCAATAGCTCTACTGTCATTTCACATTATCTACATTTTTCAAACCTTCTAATATTTAATTATTCATAGAATTTTCATAATTTAAAGGTGTGATATTGTGCAATAGGCAAAGCTGTTCATCTGACGTGCCTCCTTCCTCTATTTCCAGGGAATTTAAACTGGTGTGAACTTCTAATTGATAATAGAATTAGAATCAATTGTGGGAAAATGAGTCAGTCACCTTTACATTTCATCTGATCTTGGACACAGAGGTACATCTTTACTAAGTGAGCATTTATCTCCAATATCTTGATTCCCCCAGGATAAGATGTAGGTTGCTAGAATAGCTAATTTGTACTTATTGCATCGAATTGATCAATTCTTTGCTACTTGATACCGAGATTATACTACAGTGAATATCAATATAACTAAATTTTCATTTTTCAGTTTTCTTCCTGTTATTTTTTGGCCTATGATTGCACAATTGGTTGGGGGAAGCATTGGAAGAACATGTGGCAATTTGGGGATTATTAGCTTGAATTTTGATACATAAGCCATGCATTCAGTCCTGAATACATTGCTTGTATATTTTATAACAATTAGTTTCCTATTATTATTAAGCACAGTTTGATATATACAGAAATATTATATGAGAGCATATTTAAAATAAACATAAGGTAAATTGTCCAGGATATTTGTCTCCTTTTACCAATAGCAAACAAGTTATTTAATTGGAATCTATGTCACCGGTAGTTCTTATTTCCAAAATTAAAGTCTGAGGATCAGCCCAATTCTAGTCATGTTGTCCCCTTCTTGATGGACTCTGCCCTGCTTACTAGAGTAGTTAGAGTGAAAGCTTAATTAAAGGTGAAACATGAGGAAGTGAAGCAGAGAGTATTTATAATTCTGTTGAAGAATTTTTTATAAAGAGATGAAAGTAGGTAGTATCTATAAGGGATGTAGGAGCAAGTGCTTTTGCTTTACTTTGTTTTGATTTTTTAAATTTTGTTTTTTATTTAAGAAGAGCTATCCTACAGCAAGTTGGTATGATACGGAAGCAAATTCCAGAGTAAATAAGCAAACGAGAGGAATCCAGACTGTCTCTAGAGGAGAATAGTGAGCAATTCTTCCATTGTCATTAACAATTAGTCTCCTTCCTTGATTGGCTATTCTTCTATTCCTACAAATGTGTAGCTCCAGTTCCAAGCTCCAATGACTCAAAATCTGCCCCATTCCATTATAATGAATTTCATTTCTGTCCCAATTTTATATAAAAGATGAAGTCACAAAATGATGAATTCAAAGATACCTTATTGAATTTGTCCTGTTTAAGATCATCGTTGCTCACATGACATGGCTGTGACTGAGCCTGCTGAGATACTGCAATGATGTTCCACATGTACTGCTTAATTTAAGCCTCACAGAAACCATGCGAAATGCCATTTTACCTATGAGAAGACTGAGGTTCAGAAGTGTTGAAGGACTTGTTCACAACCATACTACTTGGAAGTACTGGTTTTCCGATTAGATCTCAGGTCTTCCTATTTCCTCCAAAGGCTGACCTTGGTGCTGTTCATCACACTGATAAAACTTTTCTGGTAAGACAGAGAGGGTTGGTGGGGGAAGGAATTTGGTCTAGTGAGGGAATGGAGTATGGCAGCTGGCTGAACAACAGCAGATGCAGGACAGTTAATGGATGACATGTACCTTTTTTCCCCTTCTATTAATATCTTAATAAACATATGTAGTATTACCTTATGACTTATATAACAGTGGACATTAACTTTTGTCCAATATGTTATAATTATAATCAGCTACCTAACAACTATCAAACTTCTAGTAAGTTTTATGACATTTGATATACCCAGGGCCCTGTTATTTGAACTTTAATATCTGTAAAGTGTTACTAGCATCACTCAACAGATATGTTAGACTCATTTATAGCAATCCATTCTTTAACTCCCATCATTGAATGAGAGCCTAAACAGGAAAGAACTAAAAGAATGTGGCAATATAGACATAGGATGCCATCTGCCAATGCAGGCTCTTGGAAATACAGCAACCATCCCAGGCTCCCTCTTTTTTTGGAACAGTAATGCTGGAGTCCATTTCTTTCAAAGGCCTGAAGGCAGAATAAAAATCTTCTGTTCAAATGTTTCAATTCAGTACAGCAAAATCACTCAGACTGTGAATGAACGGGTAGGAGAGTTTATTGAATACTCCAAATGCCACTGCTTTTCTTTTTATTCTCAATTGCTATGATGCCAGCTGCCTTTTAATTTCTACTATATTTGTAAGACATATTTTCAAAATCTTCCTTAACATTTTACTTCTGACAGATGCACTGTGGTCATATATAGTTGGGTCCAAATTGTTTCCAATATGGAAGAAATATGTGGATTTCAGAAAAACTTTTATTTCAGGATAAACCATGGAAAACTTTCAAAGATGCTGAAATTTTTTCTTATAAATAATTTCAGCTTTTATTTATCTGATTAGCAAAAACCCAGGCTACTTCAATATATTAAATGGAAGTTTACTTTTTAAAATTAATTCTTTGTGACTATGGTTTATTATGTTACTGCCAGGATAAAATGAATGTTTAACAGATTTAGGTTAGTTGCCTAGCTTTACATTATGCATTGATAAATACCAAATATTTTCAAAAAGACAATGCAGCTAAAGAATCATCATGTCTGTGAATGTGGGAGCTCAATCCTAGAGAGAAAGTTGCATGGTGTTTTGTTCCAAACCACAAAGCAGGGAAGCAGCAGAGCTGGGACTGGAACCACTTGTCACCCTGAGTATTGAATTCATTTCGCTATGGTGCTCCTTAACAGTCATGGCTACTCTGCAGGTGAAGAGCTTAGAATTTGGCTCAAAATGCAAGCATACAAAATATTTAGAAATAATGCTACCAAATGAGACTTTTGTTCTTGTTTTCCACCCTTTCTAAGAGAAAAGTCCTGAACTCCATGGCTTTGTATTCAATCCACTTAAAAACCATACATTTATTATAAGTTAAAGTTCAGTCCATGAATTCTTTTTACCAAAGTTCCCTTGTTTAGGATAGTACTTTTAGGACTAATTTGTAGGTTACCTCTGAATGTGTCCTCAAGCTAAATATGTATATTATTGTAAATGCATCAAAACATGGGATGGCAGGGAGAGAAGACTGAAATACATTCTTTGTCTTTGTTTCTGTCTTGTAAAAAACAAGAAAGAGTTCATCTCTTCCTGATTTTGGGGGAGTCAGATAAAACCCAGAGATCTTGCTGGACATTGTAGCTCATGCCTGTAATCCTAGCACTCTGGGAGGTGGAGGTGGGAGGATCACTTGAGCTCCAGAGTTCAAGACTAGCTAGAGCAAGAGTGAGACCCCATCTCTCCTAAAACAAAATATAAAAATTATTAGCTGAGCATGGGGGTGCACGTCTGTAGTCCCAGCTACTCAGGAGGCTGAGGCAGGAGAATCGCCTGAGCCCAGGAGTTTGAAGTTGCCATGACCTATGATGATGCCACTGCACTCTACGTGGGGCAACAGAATGAGACTCTGTCTCAAATATAAAACAAAATAACAACAACAAAAACAGAGATCCAATGAGTGTGGATAGTGTCTGCACAAATAATGAAAGTCACACTCCACAGTGAGAAACTAGGCTCTGAGGAGGGAGTGTATGCTCTCACTCACCATGCTCAGTCTTTCTTGAGAGTCTATGTTTGGCTTACTCTCTAACATGCTTTTTTTCCCTTCAGCTTCATGGCCATCTTCTTGATTTTCCAGTCCATAAAATAGACCTCTCCTTTCTCTGACTTTCTAATTTCTTCAAGGGCCTTAAAATTTAAATTAACTAAGTCATGTTATAAAGTGGTGTTAATGAAATATTCCTGTACATTAGAAAAATATTTATGTGCAAGAAATGAAAAATTTAAGAAAATCTTGGGAAGGACAGGAATATACTAAATGTCCCACCTTCAGAAAATGTTTAGGTACATTTTGGACAATCTTTCAATGAAATTTAAAAAGCTTGTGAAGATCTGCAATAACATAAAAAATGTTTGTTATGTAATGTAAAACAAGACACATAATTTTATAATCACTATCACAATTATGGAATGGAAAGCCTTTGTCTAAAAGCACTAGAAGGATTTACACAAATATATTAATAGTATTTTTCACATGGGTAGTAGTATTTTGGATGATTTAAAAGTATTTCCTATGTTTATATATTTATCAAATTCTATTTAACTTATTAATTCAAAAATATTTATAGATCACAAAATATGTCAGTGTTCCTACTAAGTGATGCAGAAAGAATTGTGATTGAGACAGGCAAAAGGAATTAGCTAACTGCATGCATGCAAATACTAATGAGAAAACACAAAAACAACTAGTACACAATGAATTGAGTACTATGGTGGCAAAATCCAAGTTTTGTAAGAGAACATAAAGAAGAACACCCAATTTGGAAGGCAGGATGAGGGAGTATTGATTAGGATACCTTCTGCTGCAATTAATAGAAACCATGGCTCGACGTGTTTTAAAATCTAAGAAATATATAGGCTCATGTGGGTTGAATTGTTTCTCAAAAATATATGTTGAAGTCCTAACCTCTGTACTTATAAATCTTATTTGGTACTAGGGTCTTTATAGATGTAATCAAGTTAAAATGAGGTCATCCTGGATTAGGGTAGGCCCTCATCCCCATTACCATTGTCTTTTATAAGGAAAGAACAATTTGGAGATAGACACAGAGGAGACACATACACAGAAAGAAGAATATTGGGTGAAGATGGAGGCAGGAATTGAAATGATATAGTTATAAGCCAGGAATCACAAAGATTACAGGCAACCACCATAAGTCAGGAGAGTGGTACAGAACAGATTGTCAACCAGAGCCCTCCAAAGGAACCAACCCTGTGAACACTTTCATTTTGGACTTCTGGCCTCGTGAACTGTGAGAAAACAAATTTGCATTGTTTTAAGCCAAACAATTTGTGGTAATTTGTTAATGCAATCCTGGGAAACTAGCACAGATCATATAATTAGATGTCTAAAATGCAGGTACAGTTCAGAGTTATCTTAACTCAGTGGCTGCTGTTCCATTTCTTCCTTGCACACTCATTTGTCTGTGCTCTATTCTTGGTTGTAGTATTGTCCTCTCATATATTTACCAACTGGAACAGTCTGTAGTTTTACATTCACATAACATATGGAGAAGAACAAAGAGATGGTCTCTTTGAGTGTCCTCTTTAGAAAGGAGAAAAAGGGGTTTCCTAGAAAACCCTCACAAACTTTAGGTTGTGTTTCCTTAGCCCAAGTGCCTATCTCCAAGTCAGCATCCTAGGATAGGAGGATGCTGTGAACAACTGACAGAAGCCTGGCTTCCTGCAGCTTTCTTCCTGCAGAGAAAAAGGGGTACTCTACTGAGGCACATAGGCTCTATAGAAAGCCAGGTGGACACCTGAACAAAAGCAATGCTCTGTAAGGTAGGAGTCAGGGTGGGTCCTGGGATGGATGGATGCTGCAGAGGCAACAAATGATGCCACTTTTTAGCTGAGGTCAATTCCCAGCTGAGATAGAAAAAAGTAGGAAGCTGAATAGGATTAAAATGATAAAAGAGGAGATAGCAAGTGAGAAATGTTATAGGGGTTTGGGGACATCTCAGAGGAAGTGCTCTGCGAAAAGACTGGAATTCTGCAGAGTAGGGATTAGGGATAAGATGATAGATGGTAGGTAGTGAGCTAGGCCTTGCTAATTCTCTGGACAATTAGACTTTACCTTAAGAAACAAAAGAACAATTTTTAGAATTATGTAAGCACATTATATTTTCAGACTTGTGTTTTCAATAGGGTACTCTGGTTTCAATATGATGAGAATATCTTAGAAGTTAAATCTAGAAATTGTCATATTGAGAGGGGAGAGATTATTGCAGCAATTCAGGTAAGAGAGAATCTTGGCCTGGTCTGGCATGTTGGCCTCCAAGATGGAAAGAAGAAAATGGATTTGGATCCATATAGGATGGGATTCCTAACATACACAGAGCCCCTTGATGATACAGAAAAGAAGAATTTTTACCAACTAGGAACATCTTCCCTGGTGTAGAAAGGGGAAAAGAGAGAAAGAAGTAAGGAGGGAGAATAGGACGTAGATAGCAATAGAGATCTGTGGGTTTCAAGTGCAAACCCACCACCACCAGGGAGATGTCAAGACTGTAAAACGGAATAACTGTGATATATGGTTAGGCAAATAGAATTATAGGCAACCTTACAAAAATTGGTAGACCCTTGGTACTGAAGAAAGCAGCAGAGCTCTCCTGGACTTACAGGGGTCATGTTAATAGGCACAATTCCCATTCAACCTGAGTGAAGCAATGACTGGGCCTGATGGAGCTTCTCTTACTCCTTCACCCATACCTTGGAATAGCATAGGACTGAATAGCTGTGTCACAAACTTAATTGGAAGGAAAGTTGGGAAAGACAGAGTTAATTTTTTCATCTTGCTTTCTAGTGAAAAACAAAACAAAACAAAACAAAAAGTTATACTCTTTGCATGCCTGAACTTGTGAACTGAAATTCATTTCCACATGCTCTTTTAAAGAATTATATTATCAACTGCTTTAAGTCCAGGGCTATTATCAGTAATTGTACCATTTGGTTTGTATTATGCTGCAAGTAACAGGAAAAGTATGGCTTAAGCAAACAGGTTTTTGGTTTTTCTGTTTTGCTTATTTGTTTGTCTATCCCCAAATAATAAAAGTTAAAATTCACAGGTGTTAGATTCAAACATTCAGTAATGTCATCTGGGACTCAAACATGTCATTTCTGCCATGTTTACTATATTGGGTGCCCCTCTCATGCTTGTCTCCTCATTATTACAACCCCAGACATCGTGTTCATGTTCGAAGTTAGTAAAAGAGAAGGTAGGTGCCAGCTGTACCTGAATCTTTCCATCAGAAAAGCAAAAGATTTCCCAGAAAGCTCTAGTTCTTCTCGTTGAATATCTTATGGTATGCCTAGCTGCAAGGCATACTAGGGCTAAATACATTGCTGTAATAAATAAAATTAGGATGATATTAGTAAGGAATTCAGGGTAATGCTTAGGGGTTATGCAACTGACAGTGTTTCCAATTCACTAATGAAAACATATGAAAGAAAAAAAAGCCTCTCCTGATTGATTCCTATTACTTGTTAATAATCTCTCTTGCTTATAAGCCCAAAGTTTACTCGAACATTGCTAGGACAGGACAAATAAAGTGAGTAATTTAATATGGTTGTGTGTTGATGATTGGATTTATCTCCATTATTTGATTGTTTTCCCACTGTCATCTTTGTTTATCAAACACTGATTGTTATCAGAGTGCTGAGACTCCAATAACAAAAGAAAGAAAACTTTGACTCTTTTCCTGTTGATTTTCTATTTATACTCCTTGACATAAAATAAACTTCGACTGTGAGTATAAGCCATATTCTGTCAGGGTTGGTGAGTTTTGATAATACTGGACAAATCCTAAATTGAGAATGTACACTTGAGTGCTGATTGTGAAGCCCAAAGGCATAGAAGCATAAATCCCTCCATAGGCATTTCCATATGTGAAAAGAGGGAGGGGGGACGGTGGGACTTTGGATGGCTTGTCAAATACCCTTTCCTTAATGAGGGCATGTTACTCAAATGAGAATCTATCACACCTTGAACAAAATGGCTTAGAAAAGTGCAAAGCGCAAGCAGGCAGGAGGAAGAACAAAAGAGATGGTGTGCCTTTGCAGACTCTTTTCTTAAGCCATCTGAGAGTGGTGATGGATGCCAGCACTAAAAGTAAGCCTGATAACACATAGGTCCATGTATTCTACTCCCTTGGGAGAAGGACAGAGAAGGCCAGTAGAATCTATGTCATACTCTGGCTTACTTTGGCGTTTACCATCAAGACTGATCTCACGTTTGCCTGAAGGTTACCAGGGACATCCTTGGAAATGTACACTGTCTAACCATGGCCTACCATGCTATGTCCTTTTAAATTTATTTTGTATTGATTGTTTTCTATCGAGATTCAGGCCATGATGAAGATGCTGTCATTCTTCATGTTTGTCCTAAAATAACTAGTTACATTTATTCATTCACTAATTCTTTTATTCAGCCACCAAATATTTACTTAATATCCATTGTATTCTTGGTGCTACAAATACAGTGGTTAACAAGGCAAAGGAAGGTTCCAGACCTTCTGAACTTATAACAGCTTATTGTGCAATACAGCCTTGTTACCTATAGAACTTGTGAAATCACAGGTTTGCTCCTACACACAGATTTAGTTTTGAACCTAACCTAGTTTTTTTTTTTCCCCACCAGTCTCTATCCTACACTTGTAACTATCAGACAGAAGCCATCTCTTTATCTGATTCAGATAAAAAACAAGAGAAGACAAAATGGGTCAATGGCCTTGTAAATATTAATATAAATCAACTTTAAGCTCCTCAGGTACTGATAGCATATCTAGTTTTGTGTTGCCCCAGAATCCTCCATGTGACTTCTGCTTCAAAATTATATGTCTTAGAAATTAAACTCATTCTGTAGTGCATTGGAATTCGTTGCATCTTTACATGTCTACTTGCCCTTATTCCTCCAATCTTTATTCATTTTTTGACAAATATGTATATTTTTACTGGGGAACTTGGAGAAGTATATGTGCTTTGCTATACAGATTATTTTGTAGTTTTCAACTATAATTATTAAAATGATCTGAAAGAAAAAACTTTCATTAGAATGATAGGTATGAAAGACTGATCACATGAGTTTGAAAGGAAAGTAAAAGAGAAGTGAAGAAAGGAATTATTAGGTAGATATCACTCATTCAACCAGCTATCCAAAGATCAGACCTCAGTGTTCTGATGACTGTGTTTTTTCTTGAGACAGAGTCTCACTTTGTTGCCCAGGCTAGAGTGAGTGCCATGGCATCAGCCTAGCTCATAGCAACCTCAATCTCTGGGCTCAAGCGATCCTACTGCCTCAGCCTCCCAAGTAGCTGGGACTACAGACATGTGTCATGATGCCCAGCTAATTTTTTGTATATATATATATATTTTTTTAGTTGGTCAATTAATTTCTTTCTATTTTTAGTAGAGACCTGGGCGGGGGGATCTCGCTCAGGCTGATTTTGAACTCCTGACCTCGAGCAATCTGCCTGCCTAGGCCTCCCAGAGTGCTAGGATTACAGGTGTGAACCACCACACACGACTAATGACTTTTGATCTACATACTTCTCACCCCTTCTCTTCAACTGACCTGAACTGAAAGCTATTTTCACTGAGCTAGGTGCCTCAGGTTTTCCCTGACAACTGCCTTTTGTGATCAGAACACTCTAGCCTAAGTTTATCTGTATGGAGAGAGAGAGAGAGAGAGAGAGAGAGAGAGAGAGAGAGAGGAGAGAGAGAAGTTTCTGTCTTAATTTTGGTCCTTATTCAAAACTCCATGATTTTGTATAATCAGTAAAATGTGACAACAACAACAGGTTTAGTGTCATTTTAACTTAATTATCCTCAATTCTACACTTTCTTCAATATTTAATTGGCAGTAAGAGGGATTTGTTAAAGAAAGTAAGCTTCCCAGAAGCTTTTATCAGCTTGCTTCAGATTCAAGTCATTCAATACTATCTTTAAAAATTCCAAGTTTGAGTTAAATGTGTATAAAATATTTAGATAAGAGAACAAAGTAAGCCATTTTTAAGTATGTTCACATCATAGTATAATTTTCTTACTTGGAAAATGAAAGACATTTTAATATTGTCTTAAATAATGACTTCATATATTAATCCAAAAATGTAATTGTTAATAATTTGTTTTTTTCTATAGCTGATGATTTTAAGAGATTATCTAAATTAACTGCCACCTTTAGGCAATAAGTGACCATTACATTTTACACAATTGCAACTGAGGCAGTAAAGGTTAAAAGATTTGCTGAAGGCTACACAGAGTCTTCCAGCAGTTAAAGTTTTCTGGGCTTCTTTTGTTTTTTTATTTCATTATTCTAACCTTATTGTACTGGAAATACTTGAGTGATGGCCTCAGACTAACTCTTAGCTGTAACTTTGATTTACCTCTTTCTGTCTATATAAGCCTTCAGCAATTTGCTTAATTTGTTAGCTTAAAAGTCCTTGTTCGGTAAAAGGCAGATAACTCCTACTTTGAATGGATACTGCAATAATTGGAAATTACATATGTAAAGCCCTACCAACAAGATGTCCACATAATGATTATTTTCATGCCATTTAGTACAGAATATTTACTGTGTACCTATTCTTTGAGATAATACCAGGTGCCAGGGAAATGGGATGAATGAGACACTCTCATGTATAATTGGAACTCACAGTCTCATGAAGGAAAATAAAAAACATATAATTACTATATAATACAATGTGAAAGCTTCTTTAAGAGGTATTATGAATCCTTCTGAGATGCATAAATCAAGCTCTTCTTAGCTTCTGTTTTGGTAGCACCAGTGATATCTAGACAGAAGAGCAGGAATCCACTTTAGGAATTTTATGAGTTTCCATGGCGGGTAATGGAGTGACACACCTCACATTTTTGTTCAAAAAGGCCAACCACTTTCTCACTTTGTCTCACTAAAGAGAAATCTTGGTTAAGGATGAACGGCCCCTACTTCTACTTCTTTTAGTTTAGCAACATAGTTGGTTAATGA